>JAODAF010033128.1:0-11873 GCA_027574765.1 Molpadia intermedia
AATACACTATTTTTTTTTCCAAGTACACCCCGACACACACCCTCTTTAATACTTAATCACAAACCCCCACAACCCCTCCTAAAAACCACCCCCCCCCCCCCCCCCCCCCCCCCATTTAAGCAGAATCCTAAAAGAAAAACCTTTTCAAATGACGTAATCAAAACTAAAATGGCCATGACAGCTTTTTATTCTTCAATGCAAGGATGGTTTTTAATTAATCACAGCCCAACTAAAATAGTTTAATTGCCATGATAGGTAAAATAATTTGGTAGATGAAATACATCTTCCTCCCATGTTTTAATGCTGTCCTACTCTACAGTAAACAATCTTAAGTTGACTATTAATTACCCATTGTTTGGACAAATTTTGTAAATAGTCGCATAAAATTGGTAATAGTGACATGACTATGCATCCACTTCACAATGTATTTATATAAAACGATGATTTCTTGAGCAAAGTTAATTATTTAGTTTCGCATACCTAAACGAGAATCTGATTGACGATGCTAGACATCTTCATCATCATCATGTAGATTATCAACACTGTTTGGGTTGCTACACTGTTTTTTCCTTTGCATCAACATACTTCTGAGCAAGATAGTCCATTCTTGAATTAAGGACATAGTTCTTTAATTTAGCATTTTGTAGCGCTAATGCATCAGCAGAAGAAACCCTGCAATTTGTCCAATTTTGTCATTCATTTGAAGAAGACCGGGACAATGTCATCATCTTCCATTTCCCATCCGTGTTCAATAGGGACAGGTATTAGCGGTTTGGCCAAATGGGCCATTGTCTATGGGCTTGGTCTATCATGAGGCGAGGTTCATGTATTTCAAATATATTCACAGGGTAGAACCTTTGAAATAGGTATCGTTCGTGTTGCTGCTACCCGAACGCGTATAATGTTAAGAGAAATATCCCATTGAATTGATTCTTCGAATCTTCACTCAATACAGCAGACCTATATAATTATGGGCTGGGTAGTTTTATTGACAACTGCAAAACTGTCTGGCCAACACCAACGAATAGGGAAACAGTATCGCAACCGGTAAGGGCGTCAACTGCAGGCAAATACTTACATACAGCTGGTCAACCTTGCTCACAATTTCGTGAATTAGAAACAATCGTCGCAGATCAAGCGTCCTTGTGATCATTCCAGTTTCCATGCACCACTCACGAATAGCTAGCTTGCATTTGAGGCATGTAGCGTACCAAGCATATGTATCCAGGAATTATACGATAAATTATGATTGTGATTAAATACAAAGTGAACATCTAATGACTTGACTTCTCAAATGGCTTTACCAGCTTGGCAAGTGTGGCGTATATTCTATGTAAATGTTTTTATATTCCTGACATTCATACGTTGGAAGTCTGCCATTGCATCAACTACATGTGCGGATGCATCACCCTCAGTCCTCAGACTTTTGTACACACTCTTCCAGGCCACAAAGAAGGTATGCCTTATTAACCATGCGTTTGCTGCCATCCTCTTTGAACATGGAGGGTGGTACTGATGCTACTGAGTAGCTTAGTATAGTTGCCGTATTTACTTTCAGATGGTACTTTTGAGGGTTTGTATACGATTCTTGCTGCCATATGCATGTTGCAATTGTATCATTAGTTCAACATGACAGCAGTTGATAAGACATTCCGAATGAATATAATAGATAATATCTTTCAATTAGCTCTGTTTTGCAATGTATATCTGAACTCATAGCACTTTCTATGAAATTTTGCAAATAGGTCCGGCTCACAGAGTAGTCGACAGCATTATCCCCTCTTTCTCTAACAGATTTAAGCACATTTTCACAAGAATCTTGGGTTTTATATTGAGCTTTGAAAGAAGTATTGATTTGTTCTTATACTCTCCTTTGTCACATACGAAACAATGTTTATCCCAAGTATGACGTGCTTTCTCTTGATAAACGTTTACCAACTGTGGGTGTATCTTAATGTAATGCTTCTTCTAGTCTACGTTTGAACCCTGCTGCTCGTTTTCCTTCGTCAGTGTATCTGGTCAGGTGTAGTGGAAGCCAATCTTGGACATTTATTGTGTTCCGCGGAGCGGCAAAACCCGATCAGCAACCCAATCTTGCCATTCCTCACACGCTTGCAAAAGGGTGTTCGGTACTTTTGTTGTAGTTTTAATAGCCTTTCATTGTCAGATAAAGCTCCATTTTCTCAAATACAAATTGTGCAGACACCACGTACCGTTGAAGGTGAAACTACTCTAATGAATCAAATGTCTGTAACAAGAGATAAATGATGTACCAAATTGTGCAATGATTATATGTTTATACATATCCGAGTATAGTGTAGTGACGTCGCTTGTCACATACAACCATGTATGACCGGATCGCAAAACTTTTATTAAAGTATTAAGGTTTTTATATAATTTTATATGACTAATTATAGTTGAGTGAGTGAGTTAATATGTTTAATAGAATATTTAATAACGCCGTGCATGACCCTTTCCAGATGTGGATTACTGGATTAATTTCCATTTTCGGAATTCATATGCTGAGCGCTAAGTAAAAAGGCAACATGTCCCAATTTATGTATTTAGGTATGATCCGACCGGGATGCAAGCTCCTGGCCTCCCAGCTGAAAATGCAATGTTGGTTCACATCCGTAAACTAAACCCTGCTTGTTTACACAGTTTTGTTTAGTTTGATGCGGGTTAGGAAATCAGAGCGTAACGAGTCAGAGCGTGTACTCCATCCCATCCTCTCCCCTTGACCATCATTTATTGTCCCCATCCAAAGGTCGTGAGTCTAGATGAGTGCGAGTAACTTATCCGTCACAACTGCTCGGCAGTCACGATGGACGAGAATCATTGCAAAGAATTCCAAATCGTTACCCCCAATCCCAGAAATTACACAGCATCATTTCAAGGCTAAGAAACTGAGAATTATGAGGCGGGGAACACACCCACCACAATTATATACATATGCAGCCATTTCGGACAAGCCTCCCAGAGGACTTGATCTCGAAAACCGTACACTATTCTCGCAGGTTAGGCTAGGTTTTATGTTAGGGACTAACTATCCAAAACTACCTCCCTGTTTAAGAGCATACTAGAACAATTACGATTGTTGATGATAGTGGTTACCTGATAAAATCACTCAAGCCCCGAGAAAAGGATAACATCGGCCGAGATTAAACGTATGTGTGTACGGAAATGCGTGTGACGTGCGCGCATGTCGTATTTAATAACCCACTTATAACAATGCTCTACGTACCCTGCCCTCCTAATTTCCATTTTATGTAGTTTAATGCAACATTGCAACTCAAACTATTCATGTAACCAGATATTGGATGGGCTTAGTGGTGATCGGTATCATGGTTCCCAACACATTATACCATCAACATGATACATTTGCCCAATTCGATTCTCTTCTATTCGTTGATGGTTTTCATTTAGTGTAGCTAGTTATAGCCGGAGTAGAGGTTGAGGAAATTAATGCCATTGTTCTTCAACTCATGATAACCGGATATTTTTGGTGGGCTTCGCGCATTACTTAGGTACGTGGGTACATACATGAATAATATTACCTTTACTTTTATTTACTTACTTATTATTTAACTATTGCTTTGATAGTTTTGTCTTGTTTTTATTTGCAATTGAAAAATAAAAACATGTTGTTATTTAAAATATCTAAGTTTAATTAATTTTGAAATACAAAAGAAATTTTATAATCTATTACTAAATGATATATAATAAAAACAACCTGAAATTATCAAGAAGTAAGCTTATAAACATCATGCCCTCAACCTCATCTCATGCCCGATAGTATATATATATATACTTAAATGATCAAAATGATGGTAATGTTGAAATCAACATAAATTATGAAAAATCTAAATATTTCCGACCCCTGGTCCTTCCTGGGTAGATAAACACCGAATGGCCCAAAGAGAACCATGTATTTAAAAACGAGCGGAACGCGCTACAAAAAATTAACGTTGCGCGCGTGGTAAGAAAATAGGACGCATGGACATAACTAATGACCCAAGAAAGTGGGTTAATAATAATTTCTGTTGGTTTTCAGCATTACCATCATTTTGATCATTTAAGTATATATATATACATTCCTAGTTATAACTCACTGTGTTGGCGGGGTGGAGAGGGGTGGATGGCAATCATGGCATATACAAATGTTGGATCGATTCTATCGAAATAAAAAAGGGAGAAAACTAGCAACGTAGAAACATACTGAAACTTGTAAAACAACTAGCACTATCAATGTTATATCAAAACACGATTAGGGTGATTATATTGTCTCATACGTTAGCTAATAATGTAATGAGGAAATCCTAAATTACACTGATAGGCAATATTTTATTCGCGCAGTTTCTTTCGTAATATGGTAGGCCTACTTCCACACAATTATCTTTGACATGTGATCAGTAATTTGAATACCCTTGCATCGAAGGACAAATTTGAAAAGCAGCGCCTTTTTGGGCTGCAATAGGTCCCGGGCTTGTCAGGTCTAGAAAACTTGTAAACCATTTCATGATCCACACAGTTTCAATTGCCAAGGTTGTAGGATGGTACGTGATAGCATACGGTATACTAAAGCAAAGTTGTTGTTGCCACCAAATATATATAACTGCGCCCTAAAGTATTGGACTGTGTCTTTCAATTTGAGCCAAGATTTCAAGCATTCGTTTTACTATACTTCTGAAATCATTGGGAAATCAGTTTGCCTGATCATTAACAGTACAATCGCATGACAATTATTATAAATTATTTCCATTTATTTCTTTTGACTGATTTTTACCACCGGAGGCATATGTCAATAGTTAAACACAAATATGATTGAAGAAGTTAATTGTATTAATACTTTCCACGCTAAAAATATATTTTTAACATGATGACCATCAACCTACTCTATTAAGAAGCCTACACATATTTGAAGCAATTTAGTTCACTTCTCAATTTAGTTGTACTTCCGTATTTCCAACACACCGGTTCACAAGCCGTATCAATTTACATTCTGTTTTTTATCCGTTTTTGGCGAAGTAATGTAAAATAAGTATCGTATACTCTCCTTTGCCAAGTTCACGAAAGTGATCGCATAAAGTATCTTTAGCTAAAACTTACTTCTTGCTTCCGAAATGTTCTTTACTACTTTTCTAAAGTTGATAACTTCCTCATCAGAGGAATATTTTTTATACGATCTTGGTTAAATATTTGTGTTACACAAACGCAACGATGGATTTTTCTAAAATAATTATTTTTGTTTGTCTCTTGTCGTATTTGCTTATTTTTATAGGTTATGTACCTGTTGAAGGCCTACAACTTGGTGAACCAAACGTGTGTATGGTTAACGAAAGGTAAGCTGTTGCTATCTGGATTATTTTACTATTCGGTCTTTTCGGCGTTCTATATTTGCATTTTGTGTGTACAAATGAATATAAGGATGCTTCAGGATGTGTCAGTGTTCCTATCAGATATTCCTAGCATGATTCCTTTTCCAAAAAACAAGATGTGCGTGTACTTATGAACAATCTACCTTAAGACTGTCATCGGACAAATGTAATTGTAACTTTGTAAAACAAATGTTTGATTTTGTATCCAATGACATGTAGCTTGTTCATGAGTTGTGTAACTTTTCATAATTTTTGGACAAATTTAACTAGAAATGAGTAAAGTTTATATACCAAGTCCCTCAGCGTGCGTGCGTGCGTAGCATGCGCACCCAATTGTTTTGGTTCCGATACCGAAGGCAGCATTAAATTGAAATCTATGCAGCCAGTAATGTACCGTACCATAGTAAAACCTTAATTTGCTGACTTAAAATTGTTATTTGTAACACTCTTAAAGTCAAAAACGTCAGTGATCACACCAAGAGTCATAGGCCTACAAGTTTTGTCTATTTGGTTTATACAGCCGCACTTTATTTACAGTATTATGCCTATATAGAATAGCCATATATATAAATATGGTACACCTTTATCACTGCCATAATGTACGTGTTCTTTCTATTTGTTATTCAAATTTAGCTGACATTTCTTTGAAATCTTTGACATAAAGGAGTATATAGTAACCATAAGGATGATATAGTTCATAAAAAATAATTGTACCCATAACAATCGTCAATTTCGCACGACATTCAACATGTAATGACATTAGCAAGTTTAACATACGGAAATCAGGGTTGGTCTTAATTCGTCTTCTTTCAATTAAAATTTTTACTGGCAAATAATGCAACCCTGCTTGGGGTTAGGGCTTGTCTTAAAATTCTTAAATAGTTAATATCATATTTGGTAAAAAAGAAATAGAACGGTAGTATGCATGACGATATACAGTACATTAATTATTTAGGAACGAAGGCACAAACATGTTTTTAAATTGCCTGTGAATCGATATTTGCAATTGCAAGTTTGGTATTTATGCTTCAAAATTATATTGTGTATGGGATGGTGTCTAGTGATAGATTATGAGCAATGATTATAGTAATTAGTTTCAACCACTAAGCACCACGGTTATCTGGTTAACGAGATTGAGAAAATTGTATTAAAAAAAGCTGTTCAAGTTTTGACAAATGCCCCTCGTGTAATTGACATCGCATTTTAAAGCTCCTCTTGGAAACCAGGGTGGATTATTTGTTAGGTGGGGCGATATGTGGGGCGTCGGTTGTGAGGGCAAAGCCGGAACATGAGAGCGTCGAGGCCTCCCCCAGAATATTTAAAAATTAAACACTGTTAGATGCAATTTCAGCCAAAAATAATACACAGAGAAATGTTGAGAGAGAAACTGATATACCATGATATGATAGCCAAAGGTACCGTATGTCTAGTCAATGTTGTATATAATATAGACAGGAACATGTCCAAACAACGATTGACCATTAATCTATAAGAAAAAATGACGATAGCTAACCTATCAATCTTCCTTGTCCTTTCATAAAGTACATAAGAAATAATCTCTTTTATTCATACGAAAAAGAAAGTTCAATTAAACGAAAAAATACTGGATTTTGGTTTTCCTTACAGAATAAAAAGGAGTTTGAACTACTTGTCATTGGGTTGGGTTTAAATTAAATTGCGGGTTCCATTTTACAATAGAGCGCCTCTGCAGTCGTTAAATCTTTCACACACGAAATGCCTTTCTGGTGTATATTTTTATGTAGAATAATATTTTAATAATCTCTATCAACTTTAATATGCGAAAGTCTTCTATAAGTATACTAAGACCAAGCAACGCAAATATCTTTAATAAATGTGTTTGGAATATTAATGTCTTTACCCTGATACTTACACTTAAAGAGAAAGAAATGGAAATCAAATAACAGTTTTCAATATGAGAATTGAAAATAAAAGTGTTTCGTTTAGTTTCATGAGGTTTACCACCCCAAATAAAGCGAAAGATTAGTGTTTCAAGGTCCTTCATTATACAATTTTGGGGATCCAGTAACACCTGAAAGGAAAAGCAATTGGGAGATCTCAAGAGTCTTAAAACTAATAATCTTACCTATAGAGGTAAGGGGCAAAGGTTAAGAAGCCACATTTGCTCGTTTGTCGATGAAAGTAGCCCCCAGCCAATATTGAGGCAGGGCCTAGTGTCCAAGTAATGTCAAATATATATATATATCCTAGTCAAAGTTCCACGTGTTGGTAAATGACATATTCTTAAATGATCAAAATGATGGTAATGCTGAACACCAACAGAAATTATTAAAAATCTAAGTATTTCGGACCCCTGGTCCTTCCTCGGTAGATAAACACCAAATGACGCAAAGTTAACCATGTATTTAAAAACGAGCGGAACGCACTACAAAAATTTAAGGGTGCGCGCGTGGTAAGAAAATAGGACGCAAGGACATAAGGACATTTATCCTGATCACGTTTTCTAGCACTATGGATATTTTGAAACAATGCATGAACATTCACACAACCTCCAGATTAGATGGTGCTGTTTAAGTCCTTCGAAAATATCCTTACTATTAGTTTTCACGAATAACACGAGAGTTTTATCACGTTTTGTAAGTAAACACTGTTTTGTACTCAAAGCAGCGTTTCTGATGCATCAAACATCAAAATGGCTCATGGCCCCATATACAGAACCGTAGAAACACACACATGTTATTGCATACATATAGTAATATAGCATTTCTGCATTGTATTACTCAACCAATTAAATCGTCCAGTAATAACGTTATCACATGGTCATCAATAAACCAATAAATAACTGACCGTGGAATGCATTAAACTATTACTGCTATAAAATGTAGAAACGTTTCCGTTGTAGCTGTGAAGAAATTTGCTTTCATGGGTTCATGAAATCTTCTGAATGTGAATGCAAGTCAATGATATCTGATTACCAGAATATTCCAGTGTTTTAGGCCTAGGCTTAGGGTTTTCTGCCAGCCAAGCCCAGCGTTTGCACCAATGTTGCGTCAGTTTGTGAAAAAACACTAATGTTGCGAATAAGAGCCTAACGCTAAATTAAGTTAAGCCTAATACAAGTATAGGTCTTTCGTTTCGTCGGTAGAAACATTAATCAATGTTTAAATAAGAATGATACCCCGAAATCTTCAAAATTCAAAACGGATTATTTGCTGAAAATTTAAGGTAAAAAGTTCGAAGCTTTGCGTTCAGTTGCATGATACAGTTATAGGCCTAATATAACAGGCCCTGCACATTGTGTGACCTTAACCGTCGAAATAAACAAGACATTCTGAGTCGGAGAATTGTTTGACCTATAATAATGCATGCGTGCTTCCACAACTAACGCATCAGCCAATTGGAGAGTATAGTGTTTATATACTTTTCAGCTGGTGACATTTTCTTTTGTAGTAACTTTACGAAAACAGTTGCTGTGATATCGAACCTCAATTGCAACCAAATATTTGTGTTCAATCTGCAGTAAGATCTTCTCATTACCATATAGCTGTGCCGCTTCCAACAATATTTGTGCCTCTTTCGTTTCTTCGCTTGATAATTTTATTTTGCTTCTTGTTCCAGTTTTAGCCCTGTGAAAATGATCTTTCTGACAATCACACGTTCGGGTGCACATTTTTTTATTCCTTGCCGTGTTGCGGACTAAAAAACTTGGAATCATGGTTGGCTTCTGTGAAGGTATGGGTGGTTCTTGTGCACCATCGAGTTTATCAGCAGCAATATCACTAGGGTTTAAAACAGGGGGTAATTTTACATTTTCACATTTGTGAGTAGTTTAAAATCAGTAGGAGACGAAACATTTGGGGCGTATAAAGCAATTTATAGTAATAAATACAAAGCGAGGAAAGACCGTTTGATGCTTGAATCATAACCTAATACCAGGCAGGGTGCATCCAGCCCATGTTCCCATTCGTCATGGGTAATAAACATAAAGAACACTCTAGGAGGAGGCCAAGCTTCTACAAAAAAGGTTAATGGGGAGAGGAGAATAACCATGGTGTATTATCAGTTAAACACTTTGTATAAAAGAGCACGATTAATATCACTTGGGTTATTTTGTATGTAGTATGTTACTAGCTATATTGTACTGTGAAAGTTTAATGTGTAGTTTACGCAGTGTCACGCTTAGGTCAAAGCCTATAACTGTTGACATAGTATGGCTTAGGTTAGGCAAATAGAACGTTAGATTAACCTCATATTGCTACATTGTTTCAAGTTTGTACAAAACAGTTGTAAATAGGGTATATATATATGTCACACGTGTAATAGGTAACGTAGCGTTACGTTATATACGTTATAACGTTAGTCATTTGGATAGTGTACCTTACGTTTTTAAACCTAAGCTATCAATTATAATGTTTATCCATTACAAAATGTCGTATCAGAGGTTGGCACTTCATATATTCATGAATTATAATGGACTTCTGATAAATTAGCGGGTATATGACTAACTGTTGCGTAAGCCTATAGTTGTCTGGCAAGTTCACCCTCAAAACGATCTATATTGTGTCATCGATTGAAAATTTAGACCATAAAAGATGTCAATATATGTTTGAAATGTGAAGTACAATGTGAAGCAACACGGATTATAGACGATTGATGTAGCGGCCATTTCTAATCTAGTCTAGAGATGGAGCACAAACAACATTAACACTGGCATGGCTGGGATGGGAACCAAATGAAAGCTCTGTTCTGATTGACTAATTGTCATCATTACAAATGATGTGATTGGACAATGCAATATCAAATCAACATAGGCTTATACTTTTAAAACTACATATGTTATCGTGCTATATATATTCACATAACTGAACGATGATTGGCATCATACCATGGTGTAATAATGATAATAAAAGTGAAATATTAGGATTAGTAAATATTAGTAAAAATGATAAACAATGCATTACCACTCACTGTCATTGCCGCATTTTTTGATGTGTGGCTTTGAAATTTGGATTGGTTCCAAGTGGTACAGAAACTCATCCTGGTTCTCAATGTGTCTATTTGGGATGAAAATGTTTGGTTCAAAAAGTAAAAATATTAGCTGCCATGTTTAAAATTTAAATGGTTTATAATCTTTAGGAACACAAACAAGTTCTAAAATATACAAGGAACCTTAACATCATTCTGTCATTCTTTCAATTACGTACTGTATTTAAAACAGTTTAATATCATTGCATGATTACTGGACAAGCCCTATAATGATACATAGTTGCCAAATATGTTAGTTATTTACGAATAAGTTACCTAGTTAATTTCAGTGTATTGGATACATTGATACTATGCAAATGTATTTTATACGGTTTTAATTAACGCTTGGTTTGATTATCTTTTTTGAACAGTTACAGTGTAACCTACATGGCGTCATATGTTGATACTCGCGAAGAAAATTACGAGACAATATGTGAATGGTGGACGTGCGGAAAGGTCAGGTAAATAGAATGTAGTAGTAAGATACGGTAAAGCATTATTTTTCTTGTATCCTTGCTTATTTACAATAATTATTTAAAGATACATATTGTATTTTAACGGTGCACGTATTTAAATATACACATAATATTTAAAGGTACACGTAATATCTATAGGTACAATATTCAACATTCAAATCGGGACAGATGGACTGACAAAGATGATAAAAATGTAATTCCCCCAGGTTTTTTTAGGTGATGATTTCGGTCATGATTTAAATATTCTTTGCCATAACTGGTATTGTGTCACCACTCCTCTGATAATATATTAAAAAATGTTATACATCAAAGTACTCCCGCTTTCTGTTTGAAACAAATGGCATGGTAAACGCAAATGAGTGGTTACAACAATTGGGAATTATGCTGGCATAATATCGATTTAATGCAGACATCTGTGAAAATAAATGAATCTGCTTCTATACCTACTATGTTACCGTTTGGTGTGCCACAAAGATCTGTGTTGGGACCTGTGCTCTTCTATATACAAATCCACTTGCCAAACTTATTCAGAAATATGGACTTCATTATCATTTCTATGCTGATGACTCACAAATTTATACTTCTTTTAACCCAAATCAAGTTGAGGTGAGCACCGCTATATCTACGATTGAGTCCTGCATTGATGAAATACGTCTATGTAAATTAAATGATGACAAATCTGAATATATTATATTCGGTTCTAAGCATCACCGTTATAAAGTCCCAATTAGCCATCTTCGGATTGGTTCTTCAAACATATCGGTCACAACCAAGGTTTGCAACTTGGGCACCATATTTGATGCAGACATGACATTTAATGATCACATATCTTCAGTATGTAGTTGCTCTTCGTATTATTTACGCAACATTGGACTTGTTAGAACCCGGAACAACTTGTACATGGCCTCCCGCCTAGACATGGGTAACTCTCTCTTATGATGGCTTACCAAGTAACCAAATTTCTCGTTTATCTCGTCTTCAACATATCGCTGCAAGGATAGTAACCAAGATAAAA
>JAODAF010033239.1:0-27699 GCA_027574765.1 Molpadia intermedia
CAGCTTGTAAACAGCATAATTTGACAAAGTTAACCTGTAGCAAGGTCATACGGGTTCCCTATAATGAGTGCAAGATCCCTATTAACTTTTTGTGCTGGTCAGAGATCATCTGAAGTCAACAGAGGTCAAGCTCTAAAAACATTGTATGAGGCTTATATTGGGTATATTGGTTCCCTGTGGATTTTACATTATTTTTGGTATAGGTCAAGGGTAATCTGAGGTCAGATAATGAATTCTGTTAAACCTTCATCACACTTGACAAGGCTAAGTTCTCACTAACCACGCCCCTTTAGTATGTACTGATCAATTTAATCACACATGCTGTCAAAATATTAGGAATTCAATAAGCATCTCAGTGTTTGTAGGAGCATACTGTTGTTGAAACTAGGCAGCCAGAAGTGAAATGACCAGCTTGCATAATAAATACCTTCAAGGCAACATGCATGCATCATAGGCAGGGTGTATATTCATTGATAAACACACATGGCAAAGTGGACCAGTCCCTATGGCTATGTAATAATTGATATTAATTAATCACTACTTAGTATTCAGTAGGAAAGCTGTTCAAAATGGTGGGCCTGATGTTGTAGTAATATTGCTGTGATCTAACTTTAGAGCAACTGTTTAGGAGGTTTGACGCTATATGACAACCTACATTTGTGCCCAATGTGCAGCCAGGGGCGTACATATATTTTTGGGGGTGGGGATCGATTTGAGACCGACTAGCTTTTTGGGGACCGAATGTTGCTGGCGTAGCCACAGTGTCCGAAAGGTGGACTGCCTTGAATTATGCATACGTATGCAATGATCTGAATTTATCTGAACTTCTTCGAAGCGTACAGTCCGAACTGCTTTCCATGCCAAAGTTAGGAATTTGCTACAGCTGGCTCTATACCGTGGGTTCCCAATTAATGTGTCAGGAAAAATATATGAAATTTGTTATTTAATGGGGCTTATTTGAATTCCCCAAGGAATTCAGCATGGTAATTGTTTACTTTTACTCTTGACACTGAGTTAAAGCATGTAAGAATTTTGAGAGTAAATTATTTTTTAGGATATTTTAACACTAAATGTGGCCTTTTAAGAATTATATGGTTGTAGCATCAACACTGTACTGTGTTTGTTTTAAACCAGCTGACACACCAGAACTACATGTAGCCCCGCACACTCATAAATATTTAGGACACATGCACCAAAATCATCACATATCCTCCAGCACTCATGTCCAACATCAATATGGTTCATATATTCCCCACATGCCATCTATGACTTCAATCTAAGTTGGCACTGCTGAGATAAGGCAGTTATATTGTATATCACCTAAAATAAAACTGTATTCTAGGACTTTGATGCTCGAATGTGTGTGAAGAGATATGACCAGAAAGGACGAAGAAAAAACGTACAAAAATGCTTTATATTTGCCTAAACTGCTTTTTACTTGACAAAACGACAAGGGCCAAAAAGGCCAAAACCGGTCAATCACAGAACAAAACAACCAAGGAACCCTCCAAAACAACCACCACTACAAGAAACCCCAAAACCAGACCCTAACAATATTACAAATAAACCATACCCAAAACGGTAACCCCAGCCTTAAACTGGATCTCCCTGGGTGGTCTTTTAAACTCATATCCTTGTAAATAATATATTTTTGTAGATGGGGGGGTTTTGCACACACTCTAAAAAATGTTTGGTCAAATAATTGACCAAATTCCTTGGTCGTTGAAAAAATAACCAAAGTTTGGTCCGATCCTGGACTGAAATGACTATAATATGGTCAGATAATATATCGGGGAAAATGTCCATGCAATTTGATGCAAAGACCATTTTGACCAAGGTAATGGTCTTTCAAAGCGTTACCGCTATTGGTCAATGCGCGTCAATGCGCGTCAGTGTTATGAATAATGCATGAGTACTAAACCGCAATCTGACGCTCTTTTTAAATCCGCCATATTGCGAAGTGTTGTTCCTGCTTAGAATGGAGAATTTCGTGGAAAAAACATTGTCAGAATGGAAACTCGAGGCTTTAAAAGAAAAATTTGCTGGTAAACAATTTCAATCTTGATTTGGTTTAGTGTAATCAAATTTTTGTACAAAGATATGTCTGCTATTAAGCATAAGAAATGACCAGACAACATCGGTGTTAAGTTACGTTAGGCTATGATAATGATATATTACAATACAGGCCTAGTTATACGTTAGGCTATGCATTATCAGTAGCTTAGTGAGTCCATAGTAGTATTGTATCTGCCTAGAGCAAAGCATAGGCTATGCTTACACTACAATCACATGCTGCATGGCTATTGAATATTGTCACTAGTCTTCCTAGCCTAGGCCTAACGTACTAGGCTGTAGCCTCTAGTACAGTAGTACTACTAGTATAGGGGCACATAATTTCGTCATGCACAAAAAAATATTTCGACCACCCACAATAATACTATAGCATAGTTCTATTGTAGCCTAGCCTAGCAACGACCGTTGTGGAAAAGTTAGACGAACTGCTATTTAGATCAAACTATTTCATCCAAAAATAACGAGATTCCAAGTATAGGCTAGGTAGCATAGGGTAAAGGAGGGGATTTTCGGCCATGTAGTGATTTTCGGCCGTCCATTGACTTGCACACTAATTTTGTCACTGCTGTACAAAAACATAGTTTTCACAGTTTGAAAATTGCACTAGCCTAAATTCATATCACAATATGTGTATGTTTACAATTAAAATTAAATTGGAATTAGCCGAGGCCTAGTTGAAATATTCTTTCCAATATTATTATGGCCGAAAATCCCCTCGCTTCAAATTTGCTCAAATATTATCAAATGAATATAACCTAGGCCTAGGCTATTTTATTTCTTAGGGTGACGGAATTATGTGCATCCATGCTAGTAGTAGTAATTTTAGTATAGTAATTGGGCTATATTAATAGGCCTAGGCTAGGCCTATAAATAATACTATTATTAGTAATAGTATTTATTTTAGGCACAGGCTAGGCCTCTGGTCTGGCGTTAGTGCTTACCAGTCAAAACGTCACCTGACCAAAACCCGGCCCCCCATATCAAAATGTCTCTGCTAGTACTTTTACTGTAGCCTAGTATTGTATAGGGTAACCGGTCGTTTCGCCCCATTGCATGTTCGCCCCCAGTCAGTTCGCCCCCATGTAGTTCGCCCCCATGTATTTACCAGTTCGCCCCCATGTGTCTACCAGTTCGCCCCCATGTGTCTACCAGTTCGCCCCTTAATTAAATTGAAAGAAAAATTTTGGCAAACAATATTGTCGATAAATTATTTATTTTTTCAATAAATTACTGCAATTTATAAATAAATTAATAGTAACATAGGCCTAGCCTACGTCCGGCTGCTCATTAGGGACACACGAAAATAAGTTTATTTTTCAATAAATTTTAGGCCTACTAAAATTTATAAATAAATTAATAGTAACATACGGCTGCTCATGCGGCCACAAAAAAATAGTTTATCTGACTTTTTCTTTTCTCTCGTTTTCCTGATCTTTTATTTTCGTCATTCTGACTTTTTTTCTTGTTTCCGATTTTTTTTTCTTCTTTTTTCTTTGCACTTTGTCCCATTTTCCGGTATTTTAATACATGTATACTAACATGATTGACCACAGTTCAATAATATTTTTACAAAATTATGGCAAAGTAAAAAGATTTTCAAGAAATTACGGCAATTTATATAAAAATTAACAGTAATACTAGTAGAACATATCATTTTTGGTGGGGGCGAACTGGTACACACAATGGGGGCGAACTGGTAGATACATGGGGGCGAACTGGTAGGCACATGGGGGCAAACTGATAAGTAACTGGAAACTTGGGGGCGAACTGGTTGGGGGCGAACTGGCAATGGGGCGAAACGACCTGTAACCATGTATATAGTAGGGGCACATAATTTCGTCATGCACAATATTTCGGCCACCCACAATAAAAGTTCTATTGTAGCCTAGCAACGAACGTTGTGGAAAAGTTAGACAAACCGCAATTTTGATCAAACTATTTCATCCAAAAATAACTTCATTCCAGATATATATGCTTCAGATTTGCTCAAATATTATCAAATGAATGTAGGCTATTTTATTTCTTAGGGTGACGAAGTTATGTGCATCCATGCTACTAGCCTATAGCTGATAGTACTAGTAGGCTGTAGTGTTATCAAAACGTCCCCTGGTGCATGCATATCAGTCAAAATGTTCCCTGACAAAAATGTCCCCGCAAATTAACAAAGCAGGCTTGCCTTGAGAGGAATATAGCCTAGGCCTACTTGCAACTTTGTAATTAATAATACCGTAGCCTATGTCTGATGTAAATAAAGTAATAACTAAGGCCAAATAAAAAAAAAAGCGAGTACAAATTGTTTTTATACATATGCCAACTGCGGGGACGCTTTTGTAAAATGAGGGGACGTTCTGGTAGGTAAAAAGTGGGGACGTTTTGGTAAAGAGACGTTTTGACTGGACAGCCCTAGGCTAGTTTGGATGTCGGTCATTTGGCCCCACTGCCAGTTCGGCCCCCCCCCCCAGAAGGTATATAACAAATTATATTTCGGTAACCGGTCGTTTTGCCCCACTGCCAGTTTGCCCCATTAATTTCAGAGCGATCGTTTCGGCTTATTGCCAGTTCGCCCCAAAAGGTACCAGGCCTAGACCTGGCACACTTGTAGTACCAAGTCTCCCCTCCCAATGCCTGTCGTTTTGCCCTCAACTTTAAGAAATTAGTAACAATTTCATTTCAAACTTGACATAGGGTAGCCTATGGGCTACTTATGAGAAATTATGTGAACAAGTACTATAAATAAAAAGAAATAAAATAATCAGTAGTCTAGGCTATTGTTTAAAGGAATATGCTAAGTGTATCAAGAAAATATTTAAAATAAGAATGTCTGTAAAAAAATATTGGTGGCGAAATATGGGGCGAAACGAACAGCCTTTAGGGCGAACTAGCCGGTATATGCTACATGGCGGCATGAGGGCAAAATGACTTTTAGGGGGAGAACGGATTGGGGGCGAACTGACAATGGGGCGAAACAACCGGCATTCTATACTGCCCTAGGATGACATGATCCATTCAGTCCTACCCTCATTATCATTGTTTTCTGACTTAAAACTGAATAGTAGTAACTAGTAATACTGCTGGTGCGTCTACCCAGCTACCCCTACTACAGACCTTCGTTTATAGAAAATGGAGGAGAGCATTTATATGCTCTCCTGGTAATATTTAGGAGAGCAGTTTGCTCTCCTAGCTTGAAAACGCATATTGTAAATTGCTCTCCTGCAGTAATCAAGGAGAGCAAATTGCTCTCCTGGAATTGTCATGAAAATTAAATTCAATTTAACGACTGTTAGTGGGGATATCATTATTTCATATTAATATCCAGTTCATATAGGCTGACACTTTACTGAGTGACAGGCAAGAAGGAACCTTTATAAACAGCCAATTATTAATTGTTTTCTCTGAATAACCCAGGACTTTACAACTTAAAACGGACGAGCTATTTATTACCACTGAGTAAAAAGTCAGAGAAACTCCATTTGTCATTACAGGTAACTACACTGTGCGTAAAGAGAATGAACTAAATAATTATTGTAAAACTTAATAAATTTTAGTCATCTTTATTTTGACAAAATAGCAATTTGCTATAAAACTGCTTAATTTAATAACACACAACTCAAGGTGGTGTTTTGAATGTTGAGTAACTATAACAAAGCAATTAGATCATACAATTGTAAAGCAAACATTAAAGATTGTAAGTTCTTAAATGTTTAAAACTAGTTTAAAAAAAGTAAACATCTTCTAAATCTGTAAAACAACATTAATGATGATCAGCAAATGTTTTTATGAAATGAAATTTGAAAGATAATTACTACGAAAATATGACCCAATCTGTAGGTGACACTGTGTGTGTGTGTGTGTGTGTGTGTGGTACTGCTAACATTAGTGTAGGCCTAAATGGATACCAAAATAAATTGTCAATACCAAATACAACTCCAAAATAAGACTAAAATCATGATCTGTAACAAAGTGTTGTGACCAAAAAAATAGTACAGCCAAACACACATTTCCTAAATGCCAAAACTATTAAATTAGGGTGGCAAATCGGCAATTAAGTGGCGGAGGAAAATTACAGAGCATGTCGTACAGGAGACAACCTATGCTCACATGTACAAAGTCAATGGCACCTCCCCCATTGACTTACTGTTACTGTTTGGTCAGAACGAAGTTTTCAAATAAGTAACGTTCATGTCGCGGAACTACTACAGATCATAAAGTTCGTGATTTTGAAAGGTAAAATTGTTCATAAAAGCATAAAAACAACTGGTTTTAGTGCCATAAATAACGAAGTTGTTGATGATATTTTCAATGAGAAATGGTGTAAGAATGATTGTATCACGGAGGAGTGATGTAAACAAAGTTTACAGTTTGAGCGGGAAATAGCAGTAGCCGCGTACCGGCAAGTTAAGGAGCGCAGTTCCTTGAACTGTGTATACAATTTGAACAGCTGATTGCGCCGGCAAGATATTTTAAGGAGCGCATAAAAATGCTCTCCTGGAACCATTTATGTACGTTAAGGAGTGCGAATTGCGCTGGCGCTCCTTATAAACGAAGGTCTGCTACTAGTAAACTATAATTATGCAATATAACAACTTTATAAATATCATCAAAGTCGGAAAAAGAAATAGAAGATAGAACATAGCCTACTAGTAAACTTGCCTAGGCTAAGCCTACATGTATAGTAGGCTATAACACGTTGTTTAAATCAAATCCTGAGCAAAATTTTAAAAATTGATTTGGATTTGTACATTTTATTAAGTGTAATTTTAGGGGCTACTGTTTTACCCCAAATTAATCATTGAGGCTTACATGTGTACTGTTTTAAGATAAGTTTGTTGCTAATAGCATCTGAGAAGTTCTAAAATATGAACCCCAGGGTTGTTTTTGTAGCTAGGAATTTTGAGTGGTGGCTAAACACTTTTGAGTGGCAGCCTCAATTTTGATCACCTGGGGCGTTCACGGCAGTAAATACAGTAGCATATTTTTTTACATTCAATTGTAGTGATTAATGTAGTTACAAGTCATGTCTGTCCATTTGCAAGTGATTTTTGTCCGTTTGCCAAAACAAATTGTCAGTGGTAGTCGGCGGGAAGGCAGTGCTGAATGGTGGTCAGCAGGGTAGAGTGGTGGTTGCTACCCTGTAGCTACATGTACCTCCCTGATGAACCCATCTTATTTGGATTTGTACATACAGTACAGTAACTATGATTTGTGGGGGTCTACTTTTTAAGACCTAACTCATTAGCGTACTGTGCATACAGTAATCTTTAAGGTTTGTCAATATATTCGATATGGAAGCCATGTTCATATCGTCGATATATGGATTTTTCAGATAGTACATGTGGCTGGGAGGAGTCAGAATAATCCATGGATTGACTAGAGTGGGATTGGTGGTTGTGAGTGTGATAAAAAAAACCAATTTATGTAGCATTGAAATGGCAATAATGTACTGGGAATTTAAGATCCAGGTCGAAGTACTGTGCATGAATAACGAATTGTCTTTTTTTTCTTTTACAGAAAACTGTGTTAATGACCAAGAATCGTTTGACCTTTTGAATGACCAAGTATTGAAAGAGATGATCCCTCAAGTCGGCCTTCGTTTAAAGTTTTGTGCAAAGTTTGCACAATACAAAGCAGCTCATCAGGTATAGCTATTATATAAATTCTCTAGGTGATTTTTGATTGGATTAACATTTTTGACATTTATATGATATCAGTATCCTAACAGTACATCATATAGACTACTATGGGTTTGACTTGCTTTAAGTGCTTTCGGCATGTTAACGGAAATGTGAGCAATTTTTTAACTCATCTCAGACTTTACCACAATTTGGTCAATGGTGGTTCATTTACTAGTCCTGTAACCTGTGGACAAGAAGGGTGTCAACGTACCTATTATCACACATGGAGTTTAAAACGTCATTTAAATTCACAACATTATAGACTTCTTGATTTGAATGAAGTAGATGCTGATCATATGAACAGACATGTTGCAGAAGATGCGGAAGATGGGGATGGTCATGATTTAGGTGGTGATGCTGCTGTGGCTGGTGATGATGATGTGGGTGGTGATGTTGGTGACCCAGAAGCACTGCAGTGGGAGGATTTCAACAATGATGAAGTGGAAAAAAAGTCATTGAGCTTAGTGTGTTCTTTGAAATCGTCGACCAGTGTTGTTCAAAGCACCATCAATGTTGTTGTTGACCAGGTTTCGGATATGGTAGCAGACATTGTTGGCTATGTTAAGTATAGAACCTCATCTGTTGCAAACGAGCTAGGTGTTGATAGAGAAAGTGAAGCTTTTCAAGATTTGTTGAGCGAGATGGATTCATTAAGATATCCATTTAAGCAGCTTAACTCCGCATATAAACAGCGTAAAACCATTCAATCTTCTCCATTCTTTGTTGCACCTTCTGAAATACCTATTACAATGGGATATGTTCCACGTCTAAATCGATTAACTGGAGAAGTGAGGCAGGTCATGTCGAGCAAGACGTTCCAGTACATCCCTATCAAACAGGTACTTCAGCTTGTACTGCAAAGTCCAGGGTACATGGATTGCATTCAAGAACTCCAGAAAAGTGAAGATGGATTGATAAGGGATTTTATTGATGGCAACCACTACAAGAACAGTGAACTTCTCAAACAGGAAACTACTATTCGTCTTATTTTGTTTGTTGATGATTTAGAAGTCAATAACCCTTTAAGTCCTAGAGCAGGTGCTCATAAATTAGGGATGATGTACTTTTCAATTAAAAATTTACCAGCCAGATTTCTTTCATCCCTCAATAACCTTTTCTTGTTAGCAATCTACAAGTCAGTGGATGCTAAGGAATTTGGTTTAGATGAAATCCTCAAGCAATTCATTGCAGACATGCAATCCTTACAGGAAGATGGACTGTTCATTGAGTCCCCAGCCTATACAGGAATAGTTCATGTGGCAATAGCCCAAATTGTTGGTGACAATTTAGGGATTCATGGCTTATTTGGGTTTGCTGAAGGGTTTACTGCAAATTATTTTTGTAGAAAGTGCAGATGCCATAGACGTCTACTACATGTGCAAACAAAAGAGGATCCTACAAACTTAAGAAACATGGAAAATTATGCAGAAGATTTGGTTCAGAACAATCTTCCTGAAACTGGTATCAAAGCTGCAACCCCACTGAACCAGCTCCTGGATTTCCATGTTACAACAAACTATGCTCCAGATATCATGCATGATTTGTTGGAAGGCGTGTGCCCTTTAGAGTTGAAATTGGTTTTGAAGCATCTTATCAATGAAGGCAAATTTACATTAAGCACTTTAAATGCTCGTATAACCAGCTTTGATTATGGATTTGCAGATGCTTCAAATAGACCATGTGGCATACCTGAATCAGCTCTACAAAATCCAGATGGCTCTACTGGTCAACATGCTGGTCAAATGTGGTGTTTGATGAGGAGCATGCCAGTTATGATGGGTGACTGCATTGAAGAGGGGAATGAAGTTTGGGACTTGCTCTTGCTTTTGCTGGATTGTATGGACTTGATATTTGCACCTGTAATTAGTCCTGAACAAACTTTGTACCTGAAGCATCTTATTGAAGACCACCATAAGTTATTCCTGAAATTGTTTCCAGACAGAAACCTCAGGCCGAAACATCACTTCATGGTGCACTATCCCAGGGCCATCAGAGAGGTTGGACCTATGTATCAGTTCTGGTGCATGCGATTCGAGGCCAAACACAGCTATTTTAAGAGAATTGCCCATACCACAGGCAATTTCAAGAACATTGCCAAAACAATGGCACACCGACATCAAATGAACATCTGCTGTCAATTAATGAGTGGAAAATCCCTCCAACAGAAGGAATTGGAGATTGGCACAGGATCTGTTGTTGTTTTGACATCATTGGATCATTGTCATCAGATATCACAAGCATTAGGGGAGTTTCCTGTTTTTGATGATATTTTTTTGGCAAATTGGTGCAAGGTACACGGGATGCTCTATAGGCCTGGTATGATGGTTGCTGTTGACAAAGATGAGGACTTAAACCCACTTTTTGGGAAAATCATCCATATCCTTGTAGATGAGTATCAAAAGGTAACAGTAGTCACTGAAAACTGGGATACAGTAGGATATGACCGTCACATGCATGCATATACGGTCCAGCCAGTAACTCCAACATCAGTAAATGTGCTGCCGCTGGAAGACCTTATTGATTTCAGGCCTCTTCATGCCACACAATCTTATTCTCAAGGTGGGATGTGGTATATTACGTTACGTTACAAACTGTAAATGTGTGTGTGTTACATGTAGCTCATCTCAGAATGAAAGCATATAGTGTTTTTTTTTCAGTACAGTACATGTAGTTGGAACATACTTTGAACATTGGGTTTTCTGTGTTTGTTAACACCTTCATAATGTCCAACAGGTTACTTTAACAACATTTCTGTACCATTGAACGGACCTGTACTTTCTGGGAATTTATTATTTATCAACAACAATGTTTCTGTCATTAAACTCATCACTGTCTAACGATAACTTCAACAACATTTCCGTACCGTATCAAGCAGCCTATTAATGCTCACTGTCTGGTCTGGCTGGATGATATATTTTGTGTCGATAACTTCAACAACATTTCCGTACCGTATCAAGCAGCAGCCTATAAGCGATGCTCACTGTCTGGTTTGGCTGGATGATATATTTTGTGTCGATAACTTCAACAACAACATTTCCGTACCGTATCAAGCAGCCTATTAAGCGATGCTCACTGTCTGGTTTGGCTGGATGATATATTTTGTGTAAGTATCATAATTGATCAAATCTACTTGCTCTAAGTTTGAATAAAATACAATAATTTGCATTCATATTCAGGAGTCATGGGTTCTTCTGACACATTTAATAATATGTGACTGTGAGGGATGAGTCGGGTGGACTCATGTGATGTGAATGTACATCACAACATTTGTAAACTACTGTAACCAGGGTTAGCGCTACTGTAGACTCAAATATTTGGGAGAGATTTCCCTCTTTGATTTATCAAAAAAGGAGAGATTCAATATTTTTGGGAGGAAATTTTTGGATCGAAAAATCCAAAGTGGGTCTAAAATTGGAATGACATTTAATGTAGTCATGTGTTACTGATTGGCTGCATGAATGTGTGGCATCTGAGCTTCAGTAGTACTTGTGATAACATAGCCAAAAAGCAAACAAATAAATATATATACTTTTGGGGGGATTTTCCTCCCCACCTCCAAACAATTTGCGGGATGAAGTGTGTGATTCCCTATATCGCGCACCTAGTGCCAACCCTGACTGTAAACTTTTTTTTATAATGTGACCATAGTACATTAGTACTGTAATTGCAAATTACATTTATCAGTAATTTCTGCTTGCATGATGTTTCATGTGAGCTGTTTAGTTGTCATTACATCTGGACAAATGATTTTCAATCCATGGAAAAATCGTTTTGCAGCAATTGTTGTTTTCTTTTATACTTCCAGGAAGAAGATAACAGTTTGGTGTGTGTAGACCAAGATACATCGTCAATGGATGACTGTGATGTCTCCTTAACTTCAGAAGGGAGCAGTGCAGAAGATCTCCCACAACCACCTTCAAAAAAGTCAAAGATTCATCAGGTAAGTCTTAAAGTACAGTAACACCCTCATAATTTGTACTTTAGAAATGTTGTGTTACGTGTGACCGGACAATTAATTACCCCCTCGAATAATTGTCTCCCGGACAATTTCCCCTTCGGGTATCAGGTGGGAATTTGTCGGGATGACAATTTTCCGGGGGCAATTGTCCGGGGGGGAATTGTCGGACCGGGGATTGTCCGGGGATGAGTTGCCCGGGGTGAATTGTCCTACAACGGTTTTACATTCCCAATATCATCCTCTCTTCATCTGGCACAAATACTGTTTGGTTGGGAAACTTAATGTTTTTTATGTGGATTCACCTTAATGAATACAAGAACCCAGTGAGCGCATGAATGTGCATTGGCGACCTAGACACTACGGACACCCATTGGGACCACCACACTGAGCGCTGCCGCTGGCGGTTTCATCACGCGGGCACGGCGCAATAAGGAGGCGGGTGACGTGAGCATAGTTTTGCAGATCGTGTGGAGTGATAATCCAAAAAGAAGGAAAGAAAGCGACATGTTACAAGGATTTTGTTGAAATTTACATGAATAAAATCTTATTGGCAATGTTAGTGAAAATAGTTATTGTGTCTCCCTTTTAGTATAATATTTGTTAACTTCTTCGTGTTTGAACGCTTTTCACACAGACCATTCGAGAACTTATTCTGAAGACTCCAAGAGGGGACATCATTGTTGCGGGACTAGATGATGGTAGTTTGGATGATCGGCTTCGAAAAGAGCTGACACGGATAGTGGTGTCTCATATGATCACAGTCCATGGTGACAGGTAGGCCAACAGTTTTAACATCAACCTTTTTGTCTAGATTTGCAGGGTGAATTTCAACAGTCATGAAAGATCTTGAATTGTTTGTTTTAAATGCTAGTGCTGATTATTGCGTCTCACCTATTCACATCACATGACGTATACTTACCACTTCAGCATTTTCCCATTGCACAACAACAAAAACCCTCCAGACTTGTTTTTGGTCCTGGAATTTTAAGTCGTTGCCAATCCGCTGGATTTTCGTTTTATAATTGGATTATTTCTGTTCTGAAAATTTCTGCCTGTCTATGTAGCCTACCATTGACTTGTGTTGAGGCTAGACTACGTGTGTCAGCCGTTTGTCATATTGTTTGTTGCCTTGAGTTTGTGCGCGGGCTGCTTCAAGGCTTGTTTATACTTGTATTGAACAACTGTATATTTTTAATATCAAATTCTTAGTTGTTAACGATGTTGTTCACGCCGGAGCAGTGGCAGTTAATCGAAAACTGGCACGACACCCCAGAGGGAAGAACTTCCAAAGTCTATCAACTGGAACTTTGCAAGAGGGAGAGTAAGGCGGGGAAAGGGTCCACGTCCCGTAAGGGAGGCAATGTTGATGGGTCTTCGAGTCGGGTTCCTCTGGGATGCGACTCTGGCTGTGTAGCATCGTCCCGGGACATACCGTTTGTTTCCTTGAAGACAGCACTTGAAGAGCACTTGGGCGAACGACCTCAGGCTCGGAGTCGTTGAGAGGCCGAGAGAGCAGGCGCAAAGCTCGCTCTCCAGCTCCTGTATAGGATGTACAGTCAGTGTTGCCTCCGGGTAATTCCATGCTGTCTGGCTCGCTTCGGGAGTAAGTATCGGGAACGGCGCACACTGGGAACGGTGCGTTCGGGAAGCAGGTGCCGGGGTCGGTTAACGCCGGCAACAGTCATGCTCGGCAAGTGGCCAATTAACTTCTCTCAACTTACCCATAACAGCCACCTTACATAACAAAATATATAGTTTATTGATTTATTTCACAATCTGAGCCCAATCATGTCATTTCATTTACAAATTGCTGCAATGAACTTCACTATAGATAACACATTGAGGACCTATTCAAATCAGGTTATGGATGAATTATTAAAAAAGAATTAACACCAACTGATATCATAGCCTACTGTAAATATATGATATCTGGGGCAGACATTTTGTAAAACTTATTTCGCAACTATTTCTAGTATGCATCAGCTTTTATGAAGAATGTACACCAATCTGAAAATCTTTTAACCCAGAATACTCTTCACCTCCGCCTGTCTGTCTCCCTCATCTTCTCCCAATTCAGCACTCATGTGCTGCACACATTTATTTTTCTGAGATTTGGACATTTTGCTGAAATTTCCTCTTTTTACCTTTTGGAAGTACTGAATTGGGAGAGGATGAGGGCGACAGACATGCGAAGGTGAAGGGTACTCTGGGTTAAAAGACTTTCAGATTGATGTACGTGGGTAATATGGGATTACAATCCAAGTAAAGGGTGAGGCATACTGGTAAGTATGTCGCTCGTAAATTCACAAAAGTTTTGTGTAATATACAACTTGCATGCTGTGGCTGGAAATTAATTTCTCAGACCATACAATAATTTCCTTATAATATAATAATTCAATAGTAACCCAAACCCAAATTAGTTACAATCGGCCACTGCCAGTGTAGAACAAATCCAAATTGACCTTAAAATAAAGAACACTATTCAAAGACACAACCCACTCATGCAAACAATTCCACTCATCAACAACCTGTTCTGAGAATGAATATTTTCTATTATCAAGCCTAGTCGTTTCTAGTGCATTGTGCCCTTTCAATTTCACATGATTTCTGAGATGTAGACCAAAGGTATCTATCTCATTTACACACTTAAAACCTGAATCCTGTTTACACATTTAAAAACCTGAATCATATCACCCTGATTCTTCTCAGTTCCAATGTAGTTAGGTCCAGAAACCGCAACCTTTCTTTGTATGGTAGATCCCTAATTAACTTAGTAGCCCTGTGCTAAACTTGTTCTAGAACAAACTTGTCTTTTTCTAGATATGGACTCTACACCTATATGAGGTATGATAATCTTTTGGGCTTGCTTCTCCTTTAATACTTGAAGTGGATGTATCAGATTTAACATCTCATTTCCAACATAAATGTGGTGTTAGTGAATGATTTGTAACAATCTTCTTTTATTTCCTCACTAGGCCAACTACTCTTGAGAAAGCGGCAATAGCTAAAACCTTGATAACAGAATTTCCGACTCTGAAGGACTCTGAGGGAGAAGGATACGTATGTATAATCACATATTTGGTCTTATATAGCATATACCATATTCACTATCCACACAGGAGTGTCACCTTTTAGGTCCAACATCACAATCATGCACACATTAAATATGCACTTCGCACTATTTGTACACCTGGGGTAAGAGAACTCAAATTTTGTAATTTCTTGCCAAAGACAAACCCACGTTGACCGCCATTCGGTTCGAAACCGGCAGTCCTTGATAATCAAATTATCAGCCTGATGCACCACCACACCTCTCTGTTACATCACTAAATTCTGACATTTGTATGTTCCTCAGACACCTCTATTTTGAGTATAGAGACATGGGCAACTATGATGAGTAAGGAGAGTAATATTTAATCAACACATCACAATAATAACATAACAAAACAAAGTACTGTACAGTAGTACGGTACATGTTTTATTAAAAAAAAGTACCGTACAGTAGGCTTGACTTTGCATAGGGATTATCATTAACAGTCTCGATAGTAACCAGTAATTTCAATTTGTAAACCCCCTAACACTGTGTAGGAATGAAATAACATTTTCTGTTGATTATACCGCCACACAGTAATATTGATCATTGTACTGTAGTGTGTATAGGCTAGCCTAACATTAGTTGAACTGAGACTCTCACTCATAAATAGTCTCAACTTGCTTGTTGTTATAGTGTTAGGCCTACTGTTTATTTTTATTTAATGTTTTCATTCAATTTGTCAAAACTTGGCCATACAGTAGGCTTGCCTGTGCATAGGGAGTACCATTACCAGTCACCATAGCAAGTTGGCAACCGGTAATTCGCAAACAACCCTAACACTGTGTAAGGGGATGCAATAACATTTACTGTTGAGTACCACTAGACAGAAATATTGAACATTGTACTGTAGTGTGTATAGGCTAGCCTAACGTTGAACTGAGACTCTTAAAAGTTAGTCTTAACTTGCTTGTTGTATAGTGCTACATAGAAGTTACATATATGTTTTGAGTGGTCTAATTTTAGAATTCACGTGCACGTTACGAGAACAATTAATTGATCAATTTGAATCATAAATATTTGCTCTTTTTCTACCATTTTGTTCAAATAAACGAAAGTGTTTATGAATGGCAATAACGCCATGGTGCCCATACCAGATTCGAACATAGGATGACGTCACACTGAGGGGAAGTCTCTTGGCCTCTGGACTACTGACCTAAGTGTGACGTCATTCTATGTTCAAATGGGTATCGAGGCATGGTCACCATTGCCTTTATTGCCTAATTATAACATGCAAGAGTTGTGGAAATGTTGTGCATACTGTAGGTATGTAGTTGATCTGTTTGAACTAATAAGGTGGAATAATTTAAGATTGCATAATTTTGTTCTGACTATGTTTATCGTACTTCTACTACAGGAAGCCTGGTTCGCTAGAGGAAGAGGCCAACAGACATCTTCAGGCTACCTTGAGGAGAGGCTCCGTAATGTCCGGAAAAGGTCAGGGAAGACGGTGCCTCGGTCAACTTCAGCTTCAGCTAGAGCTCCTGACAAAAGTATTCCAGGTAATATTATACATTGTATATATATATATATATTGTATTTTAAAATAACATTAAAACGGAGTACATTGATCTTACATGGTTGTTAAACCATACAGGTTTGGAAGTGGAAAAGAACCAAATGTACATGTATGCATTGTTTATTTTATGTGTACAAATCAAATGTACTTTGAGGACGGGTTAGCTCAGTCGGTAGAGCTCCGGACTACAGATCGGAAGGTTGTGAGTTCGAATCCTCACAGAGCCGGTTGCTTTTCCGTTGTGTCCTTGGGCAAGACACTTCAGCTCCGTTGCTCCTCTCTACCCATGTGCTATTTGGGTACCTGCGAGGTGTAATTTGTGAGGTAGTGCACCGCAGTTATCTGCAATTGTTGGCTGCAGCACTTCCTACGTCTGTGTAGGGTTAACGAGTTATACCAATGACCAGGGTAATATATGTAAAGCACCTTTGAATGTTCATACAAAATTGGCGCTATATAAATGCATGTATTATTATTACTTTTAATTATAATTGATACTAGTCTTACATTATAGAGGAACCAGGTGGTTCTTATCCATTTTTTCCAAGAGGTACCTCCTGGTTGATGCCAATATGTAAAGGATCAGGAGCTAAAGTTACTTAAAAAAGGTTCTTTTCTGGTTAATTTAAGAATTGTATAGGGGAGAGTGAGGTTAGTTGAGCCATGTTTTTCATTTTCGAGCCCTGTAAGGTCAAAAAGAGCCAGTGGCACAAACTAAAGAGTATTATATTTCATCATATCATATTATAATTATATTATATCGAACTGCAATAATTTGGACTCAACTAAAATTAGAGTAGGCATATTGCTACAAGGTATTAGTTGAGCCAGCTGGAATTAATGTAGTGAATGTTCAATTAGGCCTACTACTATCACCAAGTGGCATAACTTATCCCAATGCTATGCTATATATCCCATTTGGCACAACTTACCCCAATATTAAGTATTAAACTTTATCCACTTGAATGTACTTTCAGCATATGAGGAACATGTTATCATTGTACTCAGATGTTATTATTGTACACATTATTATGTGTATCTACAGTATATCACAAATACTTGTCCTCACAATTTACAAAATGGAAATGTTACGCTCAAAGTGTTATTTTGCAACTTCTCCCTAAGGCTGGATAACAGAAAATTATTTTTTAATATACACATTGACATGGAGGCATCAGAATATTAATATAATCATGGGGTACACTGGTAAAACGAGTGTGGCTCAACTAACACTTCTCTTCCCTATTAGTTCCACTGAACTTACACACAGGTCCTTGAAAACCCGGAAACATAATTTAGGTATATTGGCATCCGTTAAACCAACCATTTGGGTATTATCTCAATTCAATATGTATTTTGACAATTTTAAATTAATAATGTGTATGCAAAGAACTACTTTCTTTTCTGTAGAATCAGCGGTCAGTGATGAAAGGGCCACAGAAATGAAGAGCTGGCTCAGAATTAATGAAGGACCGAAACAACAAGTTGCAGACTTTATGCAACAAACTGCCAGTTTAAGAAGAAGGTGGATTGGGGACAACCCGGCTCTGACAATTGTGGAGATATGCAGAGAATATCCGCGACTTTTGGACCGACCAGGCATGGTAAGTGTTGTGACATAAGATTTATATTGATGCTTTGTGAAATCTCAGCACTTTTATGTCTGTTTTATGTAAAGGTATAAGAACATGCACATTGTATAGGAATTACAGCTTGCCAACCAAAATGATGCTCCTAGTAAAACAAGACTGTCCTACATATTATTATATAGTAGACAACAACAACTGTTGAGGAAAATCACAAAATTGTGGTACCTTATGTCTCATAACCCTCAATTCTAGAGTGAATAATTAATATAACTATCATTCCAATCACCTGACAAGTAATTATAGTACAATTTACTTCGCAGCTATTACCAGTATGCAGACAGCCTATAACATATTCATTTTACACCAAATGAACTACTTCATTTTACTATGTACATTTTACTTAACTACTTCATTTGATAACTACTTCATTTTACACAAAATTAAGTAGTCTTACCTGCTCTGTCAGAATCATCTATCAGGGAAGACAGATTCTGGTGTCCCGTCCGAGCGCTCTGGTGGTATCTCGAGAGGGCTAAGACGATTAGAGGGCTGACCACGGAACTTTTCATCATTCCGAGGGAGCCTTATGGATCAGCTTCTAAGGATACCTTATCAAAGTGGATCCAAAGATTGATTAAACCATTTGTGTCGGGCCAGGAGCATCCACGGGCTCATGATGTTAGGGACCACGCCACCTCCATGACGTGGTTCCAGGGAGTGTCTATGGAGTCTATTTTGACAGCAGCGGCTTGGAAGACCCCACATCCTTTGTATTGTGCTATTTGACAGACACGGTTACACCAGAGGGAGCTTTTGCTTGAGCAGTATTAAGAATGCCAGCACCACAGTTTCTGGCGCACCCACCAGACGCTCGGAGCTAGATCAATTACAATATGTTATAGGCTGTCGGCATACTGGCATACTGGTAATAGCTGCAAAAATTACTGGTTTGTGAATTTACGAGCAGCATACTTTCCAGTGTGCCACAGCATCCCGCCCGTCCAGCCCTGTGGTAGAGTGTAGTAATAGCAAATCACAGCACTATGTACATATATGCACTCATGCACTAACATGTAAATAGGGCTGGACAAAGGAAACTTTGATGTGACCTTTATCCAACATAGGCACTATGAAACATTAAATTTGGATGCCAGGTCATTTCAATCACAACTTTTTCTTCTTTTCAAGATTGAGCAAGATTTCAGCATGTGCTATGGGGACGATGTGGCCGAGAGGTTCATGTGTAAGTGGGATGCAACTTTTGAGAAAATTCTGTTATTTGCAGAAAAACAGAGTGCTTGGAAGCAACATCTTGGTATCCAGTCCATTGATGGTTAGTGTATTTATTTTGATTTTGTTTTACATTTACAATTAGTTGTAAGCAATGCAGCCAGTGTGTCAAGCTGCATGATATGTTGATTTTAACCCTAAGTGACGTTTTTTGCTGCGTTATTGTAACCATTTGGGATATTCGTTTTATCTTTGATTGACTTTTTTCCCATGAGTCTTGCTTACATTTTGACACCAAATTTGGTCAAAAAATTAAAAAGTTAAAATTGTCATATAGAATATCTAATAAAAAAAATAATATATATAAGAATTAAAAAATAGAATATATAAGGAATTAAACAATAGAATACATAAGAAATAAGACAATAGGGCACAAAAGAAATTAAAATATCAACATTTTACTGTTTTTTATATTGTGAGACAATAGCCTCAAAATGTTCAGTTAGGGCTTAATTAATTGAAGAGGAAACCTCCAGCAGGAATTCAAACAAAACATTATTATTATTGGAAGATCAGGTATTTACCAATATTTCTTGTAAATGCTGTTAAGTTGATAGCAATATTTGTTTTCAAACATGTTTTATACAAAAGAACATTTTTTTGTATTATGAGGTATAGTCAATAACTTATTTTCATCATGTTTATATTATGTATGTTAAACATGCATCATCATCATCATCAATCCAGTTTGTATCCGGTTTTCTATCCGGTTTTGTCCCCGAATCACCTTACTCTTGCAGCAATCACCCTTACACCATCCCGCCATCTCAACCTGTTCGGAGCATCCTCCTTCCTCAGCCCAACCTTCCTCAGCTCCTCCTCCACCACATTTTCTTTGGCCAACCTCGCCCCATTTGTCCATCCACCTTGAAATCCAATGCTTTTCTCAGGTGATGAGACCCATCCTTCCTCAAAACATGCTCGTACCACCTTACTCCATTCGTCTTTGCCAGACTCTCCACCGATTCCTCCAGCCCAAGCATTTCCATCAAATCATCGTTCTTTCTTTTATCCGCAAGGTTCACACCACACATTGACCTCACCATTGCTCTCTCAGTCCTCAAAATCGCCATATCGGCTTCCTTCAAACACCATGTTTCGCTCCCGTACAACATTGCAGATCTCACGCAACTCTGATGAACTCTTCCTTTGGTCTTCAATGAAAACCTTCTCCCTTGTAGTAACTCTCCGCATTCCCTGAACTTCACCCATCCAAATATTGCTCTTGCTGTAACAGCTGCTTCACACCCTCCACTTGCATTCAGCCTGTCCCCCAGATAGCACAACCCATAAACATTAAATGTAGAAAAGAATCGGCAATACATCTCTTTTAGAATTCTAACCATTGTTTTCACTTTTTCATTTATCAATAGATGTACCTTCAAAAGATATGATTGCGGCCCAATTGTTGCCCTGCATCTTGCCATCTGGGCAAGTAAAAAACAGAAAAGGGAAATCTGTGCGAGCCACTACAGCAGAGGCCCTCTCATCCTTTGTTGATGTAGAACCAGTGAGTTCAGTTATTATATATTATATTACACCCTTTTGTGGTTACGAGCCTAGATTGTACCCAGTGTTATGCACTTGTCAATTGATGGACTATCTGACCCCCACGTGTGCGTTATTTACCTTTTAAATATGACTCAGGGGTGCGTCAAAATCCACCATAAAACCGTCAAAATAATAGTACATAGTGCGTCAAGAACCGTCAATGGTAATCATCATCCTTAGCCTATTTATGATGAATATGGTTACACACGTTTAGCATGCCATGCTAAAAGTAAATACACATCGTAGGATTCCTGAGTAGTAACAAAATTGGGAAACCCTCAAGTCGGTGTTCAGTAAAGCAAATTATGTGCGTCACATGGTCCGTCAAAATCCATCAATGGTGCGTCAAAATCTTCAGTTGAGGTGAGTCAAAATCCCAGTTTGGTGTGTCAATATATTGACTGTGGGGTGCGTCAACTACCACTATAATCACGTAGGTAAAGTGACGGACTCTACAGTAAAGAGATGGTCCATGCCCGGGGGTCAGATAGTCCGTCTTATAATTGACAAGTGCATTACTTAGCTACTTAGAGCTCTCCGCGTCATGAGGCGCATAAGACCGCAACTCTTGTCCTCCAACCAGTTTTGTCCTCCGCGATGGCTCGGACGTCATTCCAGCTGTTCCATCCTTCTTTTCTTCTCTCCTTCTCGACTGTTTCCCTTCTTCAAGGTGTGTGGAACTTTTTCTTCCTTCCATATCTTGTTGAAAAATCTTGTCAGCTCTTTGGTTGTTATGTTGCTGTCGGCTTTCAGTAATTCTGCTGGGATCTCATTTATCCCTGGCGCTTTCCCACATTTAGTTATACTCAGTGTTCTTCTCACTTCTGTCTCTCAGTGGTGTCAATTTGTCTGATCTGTTCTGCGGCTGCTTCGTCGTCTGTGATGGGGTTGTTTGGTGCATCCCGCACTATTACTTCCTGGAAGTGCTCTGCCCATCTGTCAAGTCTTCCTGCCTTGTCCTGTATGGTATTTCCATCATTGTCTTTGATGGCTGTGATTTGTCTTTTCTTTTTGTTGGTCAGGATTCTGGTTGCCTGGTACAGTTCTCGTGTTCTTCCTTGTTCAGCAGATTTTTTTGCTCTCGCAATTTATTCTGTCCATTGCCTCTTGTCTTATCTCGCCTTTCTCTTTACTTCTCTATCCAATAGCATATACTCCAATCGAAGTCGGTCTCTGATTCTATTTGACCTTGTGCTGTTCATTTTATCCCAGATCTGTTTCCTCTGATCTATCGCAGCCCAGGTATCTTCACTTAGCCATGGTTTGCTTTTCTTTTTTGTTCTCCCAATAACCTTGTCTGCCGTCTCGGTGTATATCTTCTCGATCTGGGTACAGTCGTCGTCTATGTCATCTTCAACTTGTAATGTCTCAAATCTGTTTTGCAGCTCAATGCTGAATCTTTTCTGGTAGTCATTGTTGTGGAGCTTCGCTGTATCAAATTTAGCCTTGATCGGTTATCTCTCTGGATTTTTGTGTAATCTCAGTCTGATTTTCGTTGCTACGAGGTAATGATCGCTGGCTGCGTCAGCTCATCTGTAGACTCTAGTGTTGTCAACCGATGTCCTCCACTCCCGCTTGATCATAATTCCATCAGCTGATACCTATGTTGCTTTGTGTACATCTTTGTGAGGAAAGCATGTTCCGGTGATGACTAGCCCATTTATAGAGCAGTAGTTGCTTAGTCTCTCACCATTGTCGTTTATTTCTCCCATGCCGTGACTTCCCATTGTCACCTCCATGTCCTTGTTGTTTCCTCCTACTTTTGCATTCATATCTCCCATCACTATCACGATGTCATGCTTGTTGCACTTGTCTGCTGTTGTTTGTAGTTGGTGGTAGAAGTCGTCCTTCTCCTCTTGTGTTGCCTCGTTTGTTGGTGCATAGCATTGAATAATTGTCACTTTTTGAAGCGAGAGTAGAATCTGGCAGTGATCATTCTGCTGCTTACTGGTGTCCACTCCATCAGGCTTTTCTGTGTTTTCTTTGATATTATCAGGGCGACACCTCTGCGATGCTCACCATCTTCACCACTGTATATCAGTGTAGAGCCATTTTTCAGCAAGGTGCATCCAGCTCCTGTCCACCTGGTCTCACTGATGCCCAGGATATCGAGCCTGTATCTGTCCATCTCTCTTGCTACTTGTGCAGCTTTACCGGCTGTATGCATAGCACGCACATTCCAGCAGCCCACTCGTATTGTCGACTTTGGCGTTACCAGTGACTTCGTCGGTCTCTGAGCTTCCCGTAGGCTTTCACCCAGTGACGTCATACTGTTTCTGGTTGGTCTTCCATCCACGGTCATGGCTTCACCATCATTGGTTGGATTTTCATTACTTGCGGTTTCTGTAATCGATGGTGTTTTCCGGGAGTAGGTGATTGGCCTACTGCCCAACCCCCAACCTGGAGGACCGGTTTGGTTTTCTGTTAGGGGTTTCCATCCCTTAGACGACTGCGGTAACCACGCTAACGAGCTCCATCTGCCCAGGTTTTGGAATCAGAGTTTATCCTTCTCCTAGGAGGTTTTGTATTGGCTCCCCGGCCTGACTAGTCTAGTCTGCGATCGCCCTAGAGTGGGAGACCGAGAGCTAGTTTTATTATCGCGCCAGTCATCCGCTCTACTACAGCAGAACTGTGAAGGGTTAAGCCAGAATTCCAGCCAAATTTGCCAGGTGCATGCATATATTTAGGCTTTGCTTAATTAAAATAATCAGTGTCTGTCTGTTGTTTGCAATCGAATGTTGATAGGCTGACCACATATGGGGGTGGTGGGACATTTTGCTAGTTTATGACCAAAATAATTAAATATCCTAGCTTATTGACAGATGTGAAGGGGAGATCAGTCCCGAATGTAGACTGGAGCACATAACCAGAATATCTCCACTGACTAGGTGAAGAGGGCTCCGTTTACAACTGTTAAAATGTCAAGTGCATTACGTAGTGTATTTTGGGCAGTAACGTTTGATGCACATATTTGTTCTTTTGCAGGTTGGAACTAACATTCCGGATTATCTGGATAGAACACGGGCTGAGGGAAAGAAGTTACAACCCTTTGTTCTCATTTTGGGGACAAGGACCAGGCCTTCGCAGTTCTTTTTAATAATCGAAGGGATTGCTATCGAACATGCAACGATAGTCAAAGCGCTTGATGCATGTTTTAAGGCATTTTATGTATTTGACATTGTTTATCCTAAGCAATGTCACACAACTTGGGAATTTTTTCAAAAATATTTTTTTGGTTTGGAGGATGCAAATGGGAAAGGGATTACTTCCCCCGCTGTCAGATTTTTGCGCACCTTCATTGTTCAACAGCAATCGTAAGTACTATGTAGTAGGAAGATTTACTGCATTATGACACAATCCATATAATACTTCCCTTAACAAATTAATACGTTGTGCAATCACCCATTTTCCCCCTACCATACGTAGCAGCATTAATATATTTATACATATTTCATGGGGCAATTAAGCGATTGTGTAATGTATAAGTTTGTTAAGGGGAATATAAAGATAGTTTACAATCCCTCTCCTACAGAGCCTTGGTCCTCCCTCCTTATTTACAAAGGTAACACCACTCATGATTTCAAGGTCTTTATTTAATATATTTTTATGTGTTTTAATTGTTAAAATATTATAGGTTAATTTTACCGTTTGGCGTCAGTGTTGTGGGTTATTTGGATCGCTCTGTGACAAAGTAATTAACCAATCAATTACGATACCTAAATGTTGTAGATATTTTGATAATGAATGCCCAGATATATGTATGTATTACTCCTTCCTGAGAGAACTGACAGGACCACATGGTGAGGGCATAACATGTAGCTAGGAATTGTTAGTCGCTTACAAACAATAGCTTAACGTCTATGACTGCGGGCTAGTTGGCAAGCCACATACTCAACTAGACAACAAACGTACAGTAGGAGCTACGCCAACATGCTCCAGTACACTATGCATTTACATTTTAATTTTGTATGATGCAATATTTTATGATTAGCCATCATTATTTGTTCCTTTTGTGTACATACACCCATGTCAAAGACTTAAAGTGAGGAGTATGATTAAAGACTTGCGTTTAAAGTTAGAGCAGGCTGCCCATATATTTGAAACTTCCAATATACTTTTGACCTTGATTTTTTTCATCAAGATTTTTCACAAGATCATGTACTTGTGCTCATTCACAAACTGTTAACCAATCTCAATTCTCATTTGTTTTCTCTTATACACTGCACAACTGAACATGCTTGCCTGATAATGTGCTTAATTATAGGTCTTTCTTATTCTTATTATTATTATTATTGTTGTAAATATTTTGTTGCTGTAATAAGTAAACACATCTCTTTGAATACTAAAGATGATTCGATTCAGAATAATGATAGCAATAGCTCACATTATTATTTTTCATTAATCAGTGATCAAATGTATATTTAAAAAGAGAAATCCGTCCTGACAAACTACCTTTTTAAAGATTTATATGTAATGTACTTGCCATGCAGATTTCAATTTGATTATAAGTTATATGTCGGGCAGGAGTGTCTGTAAAATAATGGTTTCTTATAAAAATCAATCATTATGATAATTCCAAGCAACTGATAGGTGTCGGCTTTAAAAAGGAAGTTATTTTAAAATATAAGTAGTGATGGGTGGATTAGTGTTTCTTCAAGTCAATTACTATTATCAGTTTAAATATAAGGACAAACATTAATAAAGCATTAATCACCGCTCTTTCATGTGTTTATCATAGATTAACGCACGGTCAGGAGATAACAGGGGTGGCGCACAAGCCGATAGGCGAGTGCGGCTAACCGAACCGTTATCTCACGACCGTGCATTAATTTAACTTAAATGCACGAAAGAGAGGTGGTTAATGCTGTTAATTCATACACTATATCAAATTTGCACAAAATTGTGCAAAATCGCCATTAAAACAGTAAAATTACATACATAGATACACACAGGCATTATACAGAAGTATTGCCCCGTAAATAACCTTTTAACTGTAATGTACTGCTGCAACATGTACTAACATTTTTATATTCGGTAAATTTAAGTTTGACGCAGTACAAAGTGCACCTACGTTTTATAACTAAATTACGTTACCGAACGACGCACACACTAATTAAATAGACTTCATGCATGTGCCTATGACGTAGAAGTACTTCCATGCACGCATTATCCTGCGTATCGCAATCCCGTGTATGTGTATCATTACTGTGGTGAAACGCGCATGCATCTGAACTTTAGACGCGCATTCTGTTGGCGTGTAAATATTGTGTCAGTTTACTAATACATTACGATATGGTATGAAATGCGTGCTATAAATTATATTCCAAGAGAATGTGCGTCTCATCCCAGCAACATGCGCGTCTCACTAAAGTAATGATGTACATACCCGTGCATAAAGCGAGAGACAATCCACACTGTAGGTTTTTCATCCCAAGGAATATTATAGGGTCTGCGCAGGCTATTCAAAATTCCTCCGTCAGTGATTTAACCAGTAACCAAGTAAAAGTAGACAACAATCGTACCGTGCAGTTATCATTCGTTAACGCACGGTAGATTTTATTAATTGACCAATCACATTCGAGTATTTAGGTATGAATGAAAAAGAGAAATTTATAACTTTGAAATTGTTTGTTAAGTCATTGAATTCCTTCAAACATTCCTTTTGTTTAGTGTATGATCAAAGAATTTTTCAATAACACATTTTAAGTAGATTGTAACATCTTACAATGTAAACAACACAAAAGAGATGTTGTTTCTAGGTTATCCATGATGCTACAAGTATATAGTTCATGCTTAAAATTGAGACAATTAAATGTATAAACATAGGTGTTTAAATAGACTTCCATCTAAATACATTTTCAGATTTTATGGTCTTCTTCTTACTTCATTCAGTTTTATGACATTACATGTATGTTATGTAAAATAACCTTGAATTTTATCTTTATGCCGGAAATTTACCACATTCTATTTGAAGGTTTGATTTTTTTTTACAAATGTTGTGTTGTTGATAAATATATTTGTTAGTTTATAGTAGACATTTCTAACGTTGATTAGTGGATAAAGATTTTTTCCATATTTAAATACAATCAAACTATTAACCTGAAATCAAACTTGTTTTTGTCCTGTTGTTTTTGTTCTTTGTTTTGTCAACTACAAAGGTATATTCCCAAGCTGGTTTAAAGGTGTTTAATTGGCTCTATATATCCATATCTGTTACAAAGGGCCATTAACAATTTCTAACATATCTAAAAACAAATTAAGAATATTGACCAATAATAATGGTCAAGTGTGACCAACTTTTGGTCAATTTGACACAATAAAATGGTCAGTAAATTTGACCAAGTAACTTGGTCAACTATTTTGACCAAGTGGTGTTGGTCAAATTTGACCAAAGTTGGTTCGGTGCATAGTTAACCCAGGAACCTGGTCAAAATTTGACCAAATCTTGGTCAAATTTGACCAAATTGTTTTTACAGTGTATGACGGGAAGCTTGTCAATGAACCTAGTCCAGCCCACACACGATCCTCTTAACTTTTAGCTTATTAGTTCACTTTAAACCGATTTTAATATGCTTATTTATCCTCTTAACTTTTTGGTAGATTGCAATTATTTTATCTTTTAAATTCTTTCTAGCTCTATTTCTATAATCTATGAATGAGTTTTATCAGATATCTTTATACAATTTAATGTTTTATACTGCTCGAGGTATATATAGTGTAATTCTTATGTTTGTGTTACTTGGACTGAAGAAAGCTGACATATAGAGCCGAAAGCTTCCCGTCATATGGCGTTTTAACATCTTTTTATGCGTAGTTAACTCAGTTCATTCCACATTCTACATATATATATATATATATATATATCATCAAGGGCGCAATCACGCCACTAGCAGCTGGGGGTCTTGGTTCAATATCACGTATTTCAGCGTGTTGATGGAAGTGTTGCATAATTGTGA
>JAODAF010033240.1:0-19010 GCA_027574765.1 Molpadia intermedia
GAAACGAAACCCTTGCTACTAACCACCAATATACGGGAAATTTCCGAAATCGTAAATTTTTAATAAAATATCATGAAAAATAAAGTAAAATTTACACACCGTAACACGGTCACGTGCCGCAATTATGTATTTTTATGATATTCTTCAGTTCATAAATATATTTTTAATATCTAGTTTCAGTTATAATAAGTCAGCATTCAACAAGCAAACCCAACTTGTGTGATTTCTGCTTAACTAAAACATGCAAACACGGTAGAATGTACGGTACCTACAGTATATAGGCCTATGTAATTGTGTCAGGCTTTGTAACAAAATGGTGTCAAATTGTTACACCGCTAGTAGTTTATATCATGTTTAAAGCAGAAATGCTATCACACAATAAGTTGGGTTTGTTTTTTGGAATGCTCATTTATCATAATTGATAGCCTACATCTTTTTTGCTTTAAGGGATTCTTTATCAATTAATTTCAAAATACCATCATTTTTTTGTTATGTGAATTTTATGTGAATCCAGACATTTATGCATTTTAAAGGAAACCATAAGATCGCAATTTTCGATTACTTGTCTTCAACATTTGCAGTTAACAAACACTCTAAAAGGACTAAAATAAACTATTGTTAACCGCAGTGATAACATATTTGAAATAATGTTTAGTAATATTGGCTTTAGTTCAAGTGTTTAAATATAAACTTGCGGTTTGTTAATCGTATGAGATGTGCCATTAATAGCTGTACTATTAGTATAAATAAACGAAATAGAATTATGATTATAGTGTCTAAAGGTGATACGTCTAAATTATGAGATGCGTGCAACAATTTAAAAACGCAAGCGCATTACTTTACACAATATCGTGCGTCCCTTTTGTGCATTCATCCATGGTCAATTGCTACAGTTTCTTGGACGTTCACGCTACCCCAATTTCTTAGCAGAATGACGTTGAAATGTTCCATGACCGTCGTAACGCCATGCACAGCCTACGAACACCATGTTTGAATATTCCGGGCCGACGTAGGGCCGAATGTTGCATTGCATACGCTATCCTGGATACTTTTTAAACGATAACAGTTTCTTGTTTTACAATTTGAATTTAGTCATACAGTAAACTGTGTTTCAAAACTATACCTCAAATATGGTTTATTTTCCATGTTGCTATTGTCAGTGGGCAATACGGTTGTGCCCTCCCCGTACCCCCATCCCACCCCCTCCATAAATAAAAAAAATATATAAAAACGTCATGAGACATATCGCAACACCGGGGTAGATATACGCTATACATTACAGCATTTTCGCTCACGTGTCACGCGTTTACAGAAAAAGTGAACAAACATATAATATTATGAGGTGTACGATTGTAATATTAAACTCAACATGACTATGTTACAAAGTGTCTCTCGCGTCACCTTTTTTGACGCCCTTTTGTATAAACTACGAATTTATGTAACCATCCGATCGTTCGATATATAAATCATACGGTATAGATTCTCAATCATTTAACCTTCCAATCATTCGGCATACCGAACTATATTTCCAATTGAACTGGATTGAATCTCAGTGGATTCGCCTACCATTCCCCCCACCCCATCATAAATAAAAATATATATATAAACGTCATACATTTTTTTCACTCACGTGTCAGGTGTTTACAGCAAATATGATGAAGTGAACAAACATAATATGAGGTGTATGAATTGTAATATTAAACCCAACATGACTATGTTACACAGTCTCACTCGCGCCACTTTTTTTGACGCCATTTTGTATAAACTACGAATTTTTGTAACCATCCGATCGTTCGATATATGAATTATATATCATTTGGCATACCGTAGTATACTTCAAATTGAACTGGTAATCTGTATTTGTCATTTTATATAACCTTGTCAACAGTCCACGTTTAGGCCTACCTGTAAAACCTTATAAAAGATTGCCATGGTAACAATGACGTCATCCATGTCTACCAGACAACAGAAACCACCCATTTGCCTTTCGGACTGGTTGTACAGGTTGTATCATTCCTCAGAAGGAATATTTCGACCATGCAGGTGATAGAAAAAATAGATTAAATTGTCGATGGTAGGTTGCATGACTTCCATAACTCCACGTTTCTCATTCAAATAATTATAACAACAATAATTTTGGACATTCAGTCATTGTACTCAAAATTGTTCTTGGAAAATATTGATCAGGCGGTGAAGAAAAAAAAATTCAAATTGTTTTAAAGACGTCATCAATATTTGTAAGTGGATTCCATAGCCTAATATTTTGATGAATCCCCTCTTTTTTCTGTTCTATTGTGTCAATATTACAATGCTAGTAGTTATGTTTGGAAAAGACAAAGAAAGTAATTGGCATATAGGGTACATGTGTTATAGGCTCCACAATGATCCACCACATTGCCCATTTCTGTAATTATTTACTTTATACACATTTGTATGTTTACAAGTCTATTGTTAATTTTGCGAGTCTATTGTTATTTTTGCAAGTCTATTGTTATTTTTGCAAGTATGCATTCAGAGTAATTGCAAAAACATTAAACGATTGTATACTCGGGTTTGTGGTACGAAAGAGCACACGCTGAACAAAGTGTGGGTGCGTCCCTGGATTTAATACTGAATAGGTCATGCATGATCTTCATTCTTCGAGTTGTTTTTGTATTGTACTTGTTCCTGTCTGTGAAACAAGGGGAAAGTGACCCATGATATGCGTTAATGGGGTTAAATACGTCCTTTTTGAGAGACATTGCCCGGACATTATCCTTCCATAAAAAATAAAATAAGAATAAAAAATAAATAAAAAAAATCATAAATATGTTATCAACAGTTGTTTCAGTGCATTTGTAACAAACTTGTATAATATATCTCTTTGGAAAACCAATTTGCAACATTTCCCGCTGTGGGTGATATCACTGATGGGTGATGTCACTGATATGGAACGCAAAAAAACATATACATTATTTTTATGAAGGTAAATATTTGGGAAAGATACTGGTTACCATTGTATACCGTACTTTATTAGATCTAAAGTCTTGATCTGAAGTTTTAACTGTTTCATTAATGTTACTTTGACTGACGTTTATTCGTGTTTGTGGTGGATTTGAAAGGTCAAGATTAAACAAAAGAGAGATTAAACCACGCACCAATTATCATAAAATATTATCCGAAAATGAAAACAAAAGACCAAAGTGTTAAGATCAGCCGATTGAAATTGACTTAGATGAGGAGGGAAAGGAGGTAGTCGGAGAGGGTAAGTTGGCAATTTCACAAAAGAACTTGGTCCTAACTTACCCTTCCTCATAGACACCACATCTATTCACATAACGATTTTACTACTTGTACCGTACTACACCCCCCATGTATTGAATCCTTGTTCCACCCCGATTGCTGCCCCCTGCAAACTCGATTTCAAATTAAACAGCTTAATAATCTTCTATTTTGATATTATTGGGTAGTATTTATCACCCTTTCACCAATTAAATGTTTATTCTAGTCAATATCAAGGCAATAGTTAATTAAATTAACAAACATCGCACGTGTATACCTAAATAGGCTACACCCTTTCTTGCAAACATCATACTGCTCTATGCTATAGGTTATATTGACGTCTGTATGTATCGGTCCAACTTCGCCCTCATGATGTGTTAAGTTTTTAAACTATTCCAAACTCCGTTTAAAACAAATAACCTTTCCCGTAAACTCAGCACCACCCACCAACACAAATCGACTTTAGAGGTCTTAACCACTAATCAATTAGAAACACATAAACACCTGCATAAGGACAACGATGAGGCTTCTGTTTATTGACATGTGGTCGCTGGATCAAGAATGGTATGTTTGCGCGACATAGTTTAAATTTTACATGGGTTAATTGGCTTGTCGTTAACGTTACCTTGTTTCAATAACATATAGATTTACGAAATTACCATGGAGAAGATCAAAGGAATATATAAAAAAGAAGATAACAATTGTTTTAAATGGTGTTACTTCAGGAAAAAAAATCAATTTCAATGCGGTTTCCAAAATATGTAGATTCAAGATCAACTAGTGCCTATCAAATAGGTAGATGGTTTTTACAATTTGCAAATATAAATCAATTGAAATTAATTCGGATCTACATAGCGTACCTACAGTTAATTATCGTACTGTTAATTAGAGTTAATTACCGTACTGGTCAGTGGTTGCAGCACCACTTAAATAAGCTGGAATTCTTATTTAGAACGTTTGACCAAACGCCCGTCATTTTAATCACGATCGACGGTTTTATATGATTGTTGCGTGTGTGGGAAGACAATAAATTTATATGGGATCTATATCTTATTTGTTATTTACGTTGGGCATATTTATTTACTATCGTTAACCCATTTTCTTATACTTCATACTTGTTATAAATCTTGTTTTAGGGCAGGCTCCTCAATTACCCCATTGTATACATTCAGAATCCAGAAATTACCGGTACAAAAAAAATATATATATATATATCATACTTTACAGTTTTCGGAATATATTGAGGTTCAATATTGAAGGGACAACACGTTCCCAATATATCCTTCAATCCATTTCCCAATTTGGAATCCAAAAGTCACGTATACCCCCTTCCCTTTTACAAAATAACCCATGAAAATATAAAATGCGAAATACTTTTATTTCAACAATTTGGAGATTCTTGTTGTGGCTTGGGCATCCTGAACTACAGCCAGGGGCCTACTGCTTGGGAGTTATAACTCTAAGAAATATATCATATACACATATATATATAATAAATATATATACAAATAACAATATATTCCTAAACATATGAAAGACGGTATAATGAATACCGTAGCTGAAATAAAAAAGATTGGGGCAGTTAAGTTTGGAGTACAAAGAGAGAAAGACAGTCATCAAAATATGTGATATTTTTCAATTAAGTTTCTTTCCACCCCTCGATTTCTTCAGGTCGTGAACTTTACTAAAATTCTTTAAAATTCTTTAAATTCTTTTTTTCTACATTCTACATTCTTTAAATTCTTTACCGCCACTATAGATCATATTAAAATTCTGAACAACCTGCCCTTAACTAAATCTGAAATATTCCTTTGGCTTTTGTATCACCTTTCTTCTCGTGCATGCCGCTATCGACAAACAAGCCCATTCGTTGACTTGATTTACGATCATCTCATCCCCGGTTTGATCCGAGTAATGTGATGGACAACTGGCTGTGACATCATGCAGATATCTTCTCGGCAATATGTCAAGACTAAGGGCAAATCAGTTTACGTTCACTGTCATAACAGCATAAGACTCATCCAACGGGTGGTCGTCTGTCCTTCTAATCGATCTTGGAATCCTTCTAGGAATTAGAATGGAAATAAATGTTTCCATAACCAAAAATAGATTGTTTAGCAAAAACAAATGTGCACCACTGCACCCACACCCACAAATCTAAACGAGCTTTTACCTGGCCTTTCTATCCGCTGTTTAATGGAATTTAACTCATGTTGTTCAAAATAGTCTTTTTGTTTATTTGCATTTCACTTCCCCTCAAGACACAATTTTCGAAGATCGCTAAAGTCAACAACAATAGCTCCCTTGCTCTTCTTTCTGTGATATGTGCACACGTGAGGGGAATTATACATCTCTTGCACGATTTGCACGAACGTTGTCAAAAGGATATATTTACTTATCACTTGGCGAATCGACGAATTCGACAATTGTTGTTGATATATTTGCTCTACCGGTGAATCGAAGATTTCGACAAGTATGTTGATCTGTTTGCTCTACCTGTCTGTCTGTCTGTCTGTCTGTCTGTGTTTGGTTATATTTTGTTCGCGATCTGGAGTCCTCAATGAATCTTTCACAGTCCACTGAGCTGGGCCTAACTCAGAAGTGAATAACTTTTGGTCAAAAGGCGCATTCCCTTAATTTAAATCGCTTCAACTCTTAGGGCTTTCGTGCGTGCGCATTTGACCAACGTTGGCCGCACTCATTAGAGAGGGACATTTACTTTCTTCAAAAAGTAATTCGCTGGATCGACTGGTCACAAGCTTTGGATTCTCGTTCGTAAACAAAATTAAGCTGTAACTTGTTTCTATATGCGTTGGCATATGGGATACGAGAACCAATGCAACCTACGTCAAATGAAATTGTCCATCAGTACCTCTAGCTCCCGGAAGCTTCAGATCTACCTCACAAATTAATATCCCAATCATAAGAGAACTAGAGCAACAAGTGCAGTGGCTCGCACCATCATAATGATGTCTTGCTTGGGCATTCGAGCAATTACTGAAATGGACCTTGATCTCAAATTACCAAGTATGCCACTACTCAACTATCATTGTAGGCAACTTTTTTGAATATCCGTTTGTTTTGTGGTAAAAGATGCAGTTGATCCCTAGATGACATTTGACCTCAACTATCAGAATACACCAAACGGGTGACTATCTCAATGATCATTGTGACCAACATTAGTGAATATCCACATAGTTTGGTCGTAGAAGAAGCAGCTGGACCATTTTCAAACAATGTCCTCGTATATGTATTTTGATCTCATATTCCTGTACACGCATAATTGGCCATACTCATACAACCATTATAAACGACTCGGGAATTTACCTTTCTTCCGTGATAGCAGAAACATTTTGGGCATTTGCAAACAATGACCACAAATGACCCTTTGAGCTAAAATATAATGAAACTCCTATATGGCCTACCATGCACCCTTCGGTCATTGTGTCTCAATTTCATAAAAAAAAAAAATCCATGGCTCAAGGAGAAGCCGAATTGGAACATATGGATGGATGGATACCTTACTCCAAAAACTTGACGTTAATTATCCCATATGTTCCTTGGAATGTGACATTACTTCATCCGGATATACAGTAATAACATTGTACAAAGAAATGAACAAATAATCCGACATCTATAGTTGTAACTATATCAGAATCCCAAACCAGGTGGATCTTGGGGAATATTCATGGACAGTAGAATGACATGGTGTGTGTTCACATCTCGCGATCCATTGCCTTCCATTTAATTGGTTATAAGCTTCGTGTGCATACACTCGCATGTTCTCTCTTTCCAAATAATTTTCCTAACTAACAGCTGTGCAATATTAGTCATGGCGATCTAATCTCACCTATAACGATGCATATTTAATGGTCAAATGGTTTTAGGTAAAAGGAAATAAATTAAGACCTATATCCTTGCGTGGAATAATCAGATCACGTTCAGACCTCCAACTAGGATAATATATCTGATTGGTCAAAAGCTATGTCCTTACTTTTGAAGAGTATTATCTTTAGCTTTAAGAAGACGACAACGTAATCCAAACATACTTTTGTATGAAAAAGAACGGCCACCGTGTCTCATGGTTCATGGCATTCTTGGATAGATTATTACAAAGTGTGGCCTATATGTAATTAAATTTCTTTGGGGTGGGGTGGTATAGGAGAGGATGGTATGTTGCATCATCAACTATTAACGAATGCAAACCACGATAAAATGAATTTCCCGGATGGTAATGTTTTTGAATGTTATTAATGTTTTAGTAAATACCAATTAAAGATTGTTCTTAAGAATAATCCTGGTATATACTTACGGAAAGATTAAGACATCAATTTTGAAAGACAAATTATCTAGTTATCGTTAGTCAAATGTTCGTCATTTTCTGGATAACGGGGTCGGTAAATCAATAACCCTGGATCGCCCCTGCAATTCATGCATTACCAATCAAGCGGATCGCTTTTATGGCCGATAAACCTGGTTCGTCGGCCGATAAACCCCCTTTGTCTTTAACAATTTCTTTTTTATGAATACTAACTACTTTTCCTCCGTCCTAGTCCCTCATGATAGTAATAAAACTTCAGTGGTATTTCGTTAATGTTGCTCTATCCAGTGAAGTAAAAGGAGGCTGTCGTCATTTGTTATAGCCAATCACAGGCAGTCCGTCCCAGCACGTGGTTGATGGAAGTTTTCTCGTTTTATGTGCTCGGTACATATCACCATCTCCATGCAGCTCCCATCTATTTTTCTTGTTGCGTATGTAACGTCATGAGTTTATTCATTTACATCTACGATTACCACACCTCGTGCAAACCTCAAGTTTGTGTAGCCAGCGTAGCTCCTTGCACCCTGTTTAGAGATTGAACACATTTTGTCATCACTTTGTAAACAAGTTTAATGGCTGAGCACCCATGTCAATTTCCTAAACAGCATGTGTTTAATTGCAAAACACTAGGTATCCTAGCTCAAAACATATTTACCATTTAAACTTGTTTACAAAGTGAATGCAAAATGTGTTTAGAAAAGTGTTTATCCCTAAACACACCTTTTGCAACAGTCAGGGAAACATCTGAAAAAAGCGAAGCATGCCACCTGCCACTTTGTATTGGTTGACGTGAAATTGTTGTACGAATTATTGATGTAGGGTCGACATCAGTTCCGTGACTGTAATATCTTAATTCTTAAGTGATGCTTTCTATATCCTTGAAAACTGATGTTGTTCCAAAACAGGTCGAGAATTTTGAAACTGAAATTTTGTTCATTGTGAGGCTCTCAATGTATATGATATGTACAAAGCAAAACATTTTGACGAGAAATTGGTTACACGCTGCTCACGAAACATAATACCCCCATAAACAAACCCCATAATGTAAACGTAATTGCAGGCAAATGTTGACCCAATATTGGTTGGACACATATATGGGTCCTATGCACTACGTTGGTTGTAATACTTCCTACAAATACCGAAGACATTTAAAGTTGTGATGAGAATTTATCGAAGCTAATCTTACAGTTATGGCATCGTCACTAATACACCTGTGGTATTAAAGTGTAAACTAGCTATCACTACAGTTATTTACTGGATGGATAACAGGTTTACTGCAGAAAGGTCTATCGCCACGGCACGCGATTGTCATTCGTCGAATCTATCATGGTACATAAAGTGCGTTTGTGACAGTCGGCGCCTACGAGGGTTATCTATGCCACCTTTGTAATGATGATATCCTCACGTGTGTACACAAATTTGGTGTCTTCATACCTAAATCGAAGAGCTTGCCAAACAGAATACCTCCCACTCGCATTTGTGCACGTAGCTCCATTGATAAACTATAGGACAGTAAAATAAACGTTGTGCCATTAGAAGCTCATGTAAGTCTTGGATCTGTGTGGGATCCAAGAACATTATAGATTTTTGAAGAAAACCAAGATGTCTCTGCGCGTATGTGGATGCTTCAAACTTTTTATTCGCCGTCCGTCCGCACCGCGTGGTATTGATCAGTATTTTGTATGACCCTCTCTACAACTTATTTCTAATTTATATGAATTTAACGGAACGGAGCTGAGATATGACTCTGCTAAAGAAAGGCGTCCAGGTCAACCTCCTGCAGTTTACCGTGAATCAATATTTGTTCACGGTGGAAGAAATGACACCTTTGAAAAGATTTCATGCAAGAACACTTGCTTAAAGGTTCTCCAAAACAGGATACTTTGCCTTTGTATTCCATTGTTGGCGAATTCACGACCAGCATGGAACTCATAGTTTATAGCAATTATCGACTCTTCTGGATTGCATGCAACGTACCAGGGAAAAGACGTTACGCAGACCTGAAAAACATACATGTCCATCAACTCTGATATTTATGGCACCGTTTATTAGTTTTGTATGACTATTTTGTTGCCTCCATATGGAGTGTAGGTGTCTGAACGTTTCCTTTGTATAAGAATTCTACTCATACATTCACGTTTTGCACATACTTCCACGTCATTCCCTATGTAATTATCCATGAGCAAACTACAAACAAGGAATTATTTATGGTCACGTCAAGTTAAAACGATCTACACTGCAAATATTTTGAGATATTTTCAAATATTACTAAATTCTTCAGTTCCACATCGCAATGAAATTGTTTATTTATCTGTAAGCTGAAATTCGCCATATTTTTGGTGAAAGTTATAGGATGCTTGACAGTCTTCAACTTACACGTGTGTGTGGTCGAGTCCTTTTGGCGGCTATCTATCACCAACAATCGTGATGTAACATGTCAGGATGATGTCATGAATATACATAAGATGACGTAACAATCGATTGACCTGTACAGAATAGTTATATGACGGACACGGGGTTGACAGTTTCAACTTGTATGTGTGTGGTCGAACGTTGTTTCGTGATTAAATGCGCTGTTAAGGTATCACCGAATCGTGATGTCAAATATGACGTAATGAGTGTGCATAGAGTATACGACGTGATTATCGACTGGCCTGAACAAGTTATATGATAAGATGATGATTGATAATCGTCAGCTTAAATCTGTGTGTGGTCGAGCGTCTTTTTGTATTATGACGTCGGCGCGAGGATGGCATCATGATTGTCGTTAATACGGCGTAACCGACTGGCCCGAACAGTAATCTCAGCTGGCATATGACCAGATATTGACGTTGAATCATTAAACTATTTCATAATGTTGTAGCATATAAGTGTATGGCGTTCAATGATTTGTTTTCACGCTGGTTTTGGTTTTGGTTTATTAATTATTCTACAACCCGTAGTCATCCGTTATTGAGAATCATGCACTGTGATTGGTTAAAAGATGACAAGTTATTCAGCAAATAAACAGTCGATAAATCTAAAATAATTTACACGTGAAACTGTCTCCTGTTGCTAGGTACTATATCTCATTCTCGGGCCTGTTGTACGGCTTATTCATATACTGCAGTACAATGTGCAACACTATATTACTTGCGCGGCGATCGCGTTGTTCGTAGTCATACAAGAAAGACAACAGGTCGCGCGCGCGTAAGATTGGGTGGTTACTGAAACCGTCAAAACCCGCAACACTTCATTGTACGGTATATCAATTGCCTATTATTTGACTTGAGGAGTAGAAAATTAGGATTTTCACGCAATGTCGGGTTGTAGAATAAGAATAAAATTTAGTCTCGACCGTGGTTTTATAAACCGGGTTTATTCACCTACACGAGGCAGCCAATTGCTGTTTATTCCTTACTCATTTCCAATATCTTTGGATTTCGGTTTAGGACCGCATAAACCACAAACCATATTATAATTATCATTGGTTACGCAGTACCGGTACTGCATCTTGATTGATAAATCATGACATATCTGACAATCAGATATCATATTTGAAAAAAAGAAGATTATTTCCCTCCAATTTTCCGTCGGGATGTTGACATAACTTCATTTCTACAAATGTATTAATGACCATTGGAGCTATACCGACTAATTTTAATGTAAACCTTCCTTTCTTGGTTAGGGTGATTTGAACATTGGACAAATATGATATTACATGCATATACATATATGCACATACAACACCAAAAACACTAGAAGGTTTCAATGTCGAATTCAGTTACGACGGAACGTTTGAACGACGTATTTCAATTGACAAGTGCTACTATGGCAAATGCATGTACCATTTGGTTGTAGAAGACTATTTATTTCCGTTTATCAAATAGTAAACAACATCGGCATAGTATTAACTGTCAATGTGTTTGAATACTGATTGCTTCAACGATAACAGACCGCAGGAGTCCTAATGACGTCGTTTCATAAGGATGTTCTTTTGATAATGAACCTTAATAGACCTATATGGTTGACATAAACATTCGCAATGTTTGTTCAACTTGAAATTGTTCCGAATTAATCTGCCACTGCAATTTAAATTAAAGAACGTTTGATATATCTATCATTAATTCATTCAAAACAGTCGCCTGAATAGATCCAACGCTTTCGCCCCTCCATCACACATGAAAATACTCTGGGTAGGTTCGACATTGGTTTAGTAATGAATGATGTAATATTCCAAAAAAAACTCCTCGACAATATTCGTAGGTCACTTTCAAATATGCATCAACCCAAATATTTCAAAAGGATTCATTTTAACGCCTCTATGTTGGACAAGCTCATCATGTATTCATGTACACATGTAACCGGTTGAGTTGACGAAGCACTACCGTACTATTTTAACAAGATGAAATGTACTATAATTTACAAGCCATATATGTCCAATAGTCACCCGTGATTCACAGATGACGTGACACCTGGTATTATGTCCGATATTATTTTTAGCTTCACAAGCGAATATACAATTTTGAGATATGGACCATGGTAAAGTTTCTTTCCTTTGGGTATGTTTAAAGTATACATCTGCTCAACAATTTACCGAAAGTTTTTCTTTTGTTATTTACAGATGTGTCATCGCTGGCTATTGGCAGTTATCATGTGTATATTACCATGGCAACCAGTATATTCCCTTCCTTTAGAAGTGACAACACCAAGTTCAGAGGGCTTTCCAACCACTCAGGCGCCAACAGACAGTAGTGGCTCGGTGCCGGGCATCCTCCCAGCGCCAGCAGGACCAATGTCCTCCTCATATCCCGTTCCAAAAGTGCAATCCGTCAACCAATTCCAAACATTTCCAACATATGTATCACACCGCGTCGCCTTCTCTCAGAATGTTCCCCCAGCCATTCCCTCAGCAGACGATTTCCCAACGTCGGAAGACGAGCTGGACGAGCATGGTCGATCCAAGAGACGTGCCCATCCGGCGACCTTGCGTACAGTATGTGATATAGACACAAGTTGGCAGAGAAGGACATGGGCGATTGATATATTGGGACAGAATATCACTGTTTTGACCAATCTTACGACAAACGATCATGTAAAGGTTTACCAATGGTTTTACGAAACGACGTGTCGCTCCCGAGGACACTCGTGCAAAGGTATTGATCACTTCAAATATGAATCACAATGTTTGCCGAAAAAATCGTGGGTATTTGCAATGGTCAGGAACGCACGAGGGGAGGAAGGCTGGAATTGGATATCGATAGATACAGCGTGTAATTGTGGATATGTCAGGAAACATGGTTTACTACATGACCTCGTCGATGACGCATATTTAACTTAGTGAATTGTTTACATCGCTTAGTGTTCCATGCGCTTTTTGCGTACATGATGAAAGCTGCCCTATGATTGGTTGCTCGTGGATAACGGCATCGCAATGGACGAAAGCCAACGCAGAATGAAATCCAGTCTGACGCGAAAGTCGCGTCGCGAGTGTTCAAGAGTAGCCGAGAGCTTCTTTGAAGATGTCGGAAACGACTTGTGTTTGACAGTGGTAGGACTATCCCTACCGAGTGTGTGTACTAAAGCTGCCAATGCTTTTATGTTTATATATATTGATGAATTTCTATATCAACAGGCTAAAATTTTGTTCAGGGCATTTGGGAACGAGTAAGTTGTGTGCTTATTGATAAGTGTTTAAATATATCACGTTAACATGTGTTTTATTTGCAAACCAACATAAAACATCTTTAGATGAGCATACACCTGACCATCTTCCTTAGAAGGAATATATGTGACAGTTGGATTAATGGGCTCTTTGGACGTGTTTGCGGTTGACTGCAGGTTATCACCAATGTTCAGAAATGTTACACAGTAGGCCTATAGAGATGTATGTTTGCCAATATTGAGAAACACCCAAATCGATCTTCTAAGAGCATATTATAAGGAATATTATATCGATCCTTCAATTACGGGTTTTCTAAAGGTACTTCAGGTGTTCGTGACTCGCAGCTCGTTTAAAATCCGTGATATTTATTATACGCGGCAATAAATGATTGTATTGCCATGCGCATTGGTCATAAATTTTCGCCAAGTAATGCAGTAGGGATGGTATGACTTTGTTTTGAAAGAAGTGTTAATTACTCAATGCTATCTTCCAATCTAAATAATATTGTATCAAAATGTTAGCCTGTCCCTGCATGGTCAAAATTATATTGAGGACAACATAGTACAAGCTATCGCATAAACAACAGTGATATCGAAAACACCAGGAAACAAAACTATTGACTTTTTTGACAGTTGAAGAAAGTCTTTAAGGAAATGTTAAGGTAATGTTTTAAAAGCTAACACTGGTTCAACATATATTTTGGCCAAACATGACACATTACAGGAAACTGTGTGCTTTCGGTTTTTAAAGACTAATTTTGTAAACAGTAAACAATCGGTACCGGTTCATGTTGCAGTTCTTCTTTATTGAATTATAATTCGTTGATTACCGAATAGTTTATTTTATTGTTAGAATGATTGCAATTTCTACATTTTAATGTGGGACTATTGATATAACGGCATATTTTCCTAGGTAAGTTGGTCATCGATTTTATTTTTGAGAAAACCAACACTGTGTATAGTTATGTCCGGCCAACCATTGGGTAATGCATCCCAATTACGGACAACGTTTAACATAACGTGTAAGCTATAGGCCTATTGTTTCTACCATTTTGTGCCGGTTAAACAATGTTCAATTATTCCCAATATAAGCCTTTCTATACATTCAGTGAGTAAACGTTGGCTAAATCGTTCTCAAATATAGAGTACTTGTTATTTACCCACATTGGGTACCGGTATATATTGCAAACGTGTATCCCTCGTAATGATAACAGTATTCATGGGTTGTCTTCATATGATTAGCATATCCGATTTTAGTCGTTGGTTCCATCAAGGAATCGGTTTGCTTTACACCCTCGGTAAAATATTTTGAACCAATGTACATGTCACCAATGGTACTCAAACTTATTTACAAATATGTAATCAACTGTAAAAGTATTTACAAAAAAGTATATACAAAATAAGGTGATATTGTGTTCAACAAAGAAGTGATTGAATGTCGAAAATAATTCAAAGACAGCACAACGCCAATGTTGAACACGTTTCGACGTGAAATCAGCCATATTGGTCAGGTCAATCATTCGGGTCATTCCGAAATATTACCTTGGCAACTGAAGTGTATTATACTGAAGGCAAACAATCGACATAGCCTACATATATATCTGCATATATATGCATATCTTTGTGCACGAGCGGTATAAAATGTTCGGACCGAGTTAAATGTCAAAATAGCCTAATATAAGATACATATATTTATATGTGTGTATTAAATGGATTTTGAAACATATGCAATTAAGCTATATATGCACCCTAGAGGGTTTTGCTGTCAATTGCTCATCAATATGCTTGAAAATTCATGGGCGGCGATTTTATTTAAATATTGAGTAGGGGCCATTGTCACAGCAAAAAAAAGTAAAGGAGAGATTTCTAAAATATTGGAAGCATGTCCCCTATAGTGAAAGGCTCATCATCACTGTTGCTTGGGATTATATTTATCTTATTGTTGGATATCACTATTATTATTTTCATCAATATGTTCTGTTGAATTGATATATTGTGTATAAATAGCACAGGCGATCATTTTGATACTATCTATCATTTATTTTGTTGTTGGACTTAATGATAGTATATCTTTATTTTTGCAACATAAACATACAATTTTAAAAGAGAATGTTAAAGTGTATGGCAGTGGTTTGAATGACTGTTCATTTCGAGAATTCTAAGTATTAGTAACGTGGTCGTTAGAAGGTTCGATATGACGTGATGGGGTATTTTTTATTAATTTATTCTAGACATTTTTCTAGCTTTCAACTGGAAGATGATGGAAGTTATTTCAGGACGTGACATGTTCTATAAGTGTCAAGACCTTTACTAAGAACATACATTATTTTTATCTAAATGAGAGTATTTATTAATTTATGCGTATATTTTTAATTAAGTATCCAATACTATAGGTTAAATCAACTGTGTATGTTACAAATACGTATCTCATACATATAGTTGGAACAATTATGTACCGTACCGTACTTGATACAAGTTCCGCGAAATTAAGTTATGTCTGAAATGGAATTGTGTACAATTATATGTCAACTTAATTACTAGCTAACAGACATATTATTCAACAACCTAATAGTTCAAACGCCATTGGTGTACTTGATACCAGTTCCGCGAAATTCAGTTATATGTTTTGCATTGCAATTATATGTCAAAAATTACATCATACTGTACGTAATTTACTTATTTATTAACTAATAGTTATAGAAAGTTAATTATTCAGTAAGCTTAATGGTTTAAAAGTCAGTGATGTACTTGATACCAAGGAATGTCGATTGCAATTACAAACTTGCACTATCCCTAACATCGTTAAAGATGTTAAATCCAGTATATTTTAAGTAATTATTATTAAGTAAATTATGAAAACAATATTTATTGAGTCTAAATGTGAAAGTAATCACTGTTTGGTATGTGATATCTCCAAACTCAGAACAACTAGATCTCATCATAAGCTAATTTTCTTTGCATTGAAAAGAGTATGGTATATAATATTTCACGCAAAGCCTTGATGTACCAGTTCCGCGAAATTAGATCATGGCGTGATTTCACTGTTTTATTTTGCTTGTTTATAATATTAACGCCTTTGTAGAGATATTTTTCTCTATATATATATATTTATTTAAAAGAAATCTAAAGGTGCAATGTTATGTATGGTATGTAACAAAACTAAACATTAAAATAGTCATATAAAACGAAAATCATATTTCTGTTTTTATTGCTGACGCTCTCGACAGGGATGTATCTACCCTCTCCTCCTCTATCTAAAACAAAACATCATTTCATATACACAAAAATACGAATTCTAGCTCTTTATATAATCAGGTGGATCCCTCTTGCACTGACATATTTGAAATCAGTCGCCCGCTGGTGTAACCATAGACAATCGAGATATCGAATATAAATATTGCCGCAATAACAAAGACCGTTGCCCCAGGATGGGAATAGGTATATGTCGAATTAATTTGCATGATGGTTGTTTTCTGGTTGATTGTGGCGAACGCAGACCACTTTAAAAGTGGGGGCTTGAGTTAGTTAACCCTTCCTGTACCAATCAGTTTCGGGGGCGCAAAATTGGATCGACGGTTGGCCAGAAATTTAGAAGTAGCAAGATCCAACGCGGCACACGTAGACTGTTGATCACGTGATATTAATCAATGGCATTCCTTCTCGGCCAGCTAAAATTTCCAGTTAGTACTTCCAGTTTCGAGTTCACGTTGTGACATGATGTATTATTACGTAATCACTATAATCATCCATACATGTACAGCATGTTAACAGGGTAACACGCATGTACGAAGGTAACGACACGTGTAACGACACGCGTAAATACGTGCCTTTTGCTTTCTTTCATTGAGTCTTTCAATAGTCAAGTACCGACAAAGAGGATTCAATGAATGTCTGGGTCCACTCATAAAAATTAAGTCCCTATTGTCCCCACTTTGAAAAAGAACCCCACGCCACTCAGTGGAACTTTCACCACGATTACACATTCCTATATTATTTTTGGTGCTCTCATTAAACGTCGCTTTGAAGAGGAGCTAGGGCATGTCGATTTCAATGTAATCAAAATTTAGGACCCATTTACAGACACGGGACATATATTCAGGTTATGTTATTACCCATTGAACGCAATAAATTTGGGCGTTTTTTCGGCTATTCTGGGGATATATACTATCTGCCATATCAAGCCCATTGCAGTGCCCATGACTTATATGATCTTATATGAACAAAATGAGTGACAGAAAACATAGCCCATTTAGTGAAAGATTATTTCACGTTGTATGGACTCAATTCATCATATCAATTGTTTGATAATTACTAAAATTATTGAAGTGACTTTCTCCAAAAAACAACCATGGACTGTGACGTAGACCTGGTAACCTTGTATATGACGTTTTCTTTGCCACATAATGTTACCACCATTACAAGTCGTATCATTAAAAGTACGTGACCGTTCAGCAATGATCAATGTGGCCAAATGAAATATTAAAAATAGCTCAAAAATGACAACCAGAAACGTTTCACATAAAAAGGTGTGGGATTTTTTTTTCTAAACAAGAAAATACCCAATATTTAATCGTAGGTAAAAGTATTTTATTATATTAGCGTATTGTTTCCAATGGGATTCTGGGGGAACTCAAACGAAGACCAAGTGTTCGAAATTGCTGTAACAATTGCATGTTAGCATTTTATTTATCGAGGGACATTTAATAGTTGCTTCAGAAATGCATACACAATTTTTGAACATACGAGTGTAATCATTGGGGTCCCGGCAACAGCGCCAAGCCGTTTCCGGGTCCCTGGATTTTCGGTTGTGTTGGGCTCATTGAATTTATTCTAAATTAGTACTGTGCGTGCTTCCTAATAAATTGAGGGCGCCAAATATCTTTGTGTCACAAGAGAGTATATCATTCTAGACAATAACATGATATAACTGTTTTAAGTGGCGATATTAGCAGCAGTCAGGATGGACGAAAAGGCTACTACCGCCCTTAAAATAATCCCAATCCGGTCACCACTATATGCGTGGCATTGTGGTAAAAAGATATATAAGACATCGACGTTCAATAATTTTATTGCGAAGATTTTATATAGGTCATATTAGATTGTACTATAACCATTAGAGCTAATCAACCATGCATAGAAGGGCCAGCAAGGGCGGGTTCATAGATATAATAATAATAGGAATAAGTACACAAAGCGAAGAAAGTTGAATATTCCAAATGTTTGAGGTAACGCACGGATTGTACGTAGTAGGCTCAGTCACTATATAGTAATTTACATTGGGGTCAAAACGTATGTCTACAACGCATTGAAGCGCTTTGAACCATATAACAAATTCGTCAATGTGCAGTCGAAATTTCACCATGTATGTATGTAAATAAACTCCATTCGCAAGAACGACCTCGCCAAGTGTAATATTAGCATTAACTTTTTTGAATATTAGATTTTCAACCTTCCTACAACACGTAGTCGAATTGCTAATACACATAGTAGAAGACAATCGGTGACACGTTGCCTGACATATGATTGAAAACGATTTACTGATTGGCTGTTTGTACACGTGTTCCTACGTTATGGCCCAAATGGCTTGCCGTATACGTTCCCAAAGTTCCCAAAGTCACAAAGACAAAAAGCGTCAAATTCCTGTATCCTCGGTTTATTCCGAGGTGCAGACGAACTCTTTCCTTCGCTTGACGGTCTGAAACATTCATCGTATGTCAGCGACATTCTGGATTCCCTGTCCACGGTGGCGTAACTAGACATTTTCATCTGGGGGGAGGGGGGGGGG
>JAODAF010033241.1:0-11873 GCA_027574765.1 Molpadia intermedia
TCCCCCTCACCCTCCCCCCTCCCCCGAATTGGTACCCATTTTGACACATCCAAACCAATCATTTCTCCACCAAACTAATACCACTACAAATAAGCCTGATATCTGAATCTTATCAATATAACTGATATTCAATTTTGGCAATGCCATGTCCTATGGATTGCAAGTACTGACAGGTTCGCTTCCAAGTGCCAGCTGGAAAAGTCACCTTATCCCTTTAAAATTTCATGGAAGAATTAAGGATCTTTATACACCTGCAGCTGATAAATTCAATTAAATAAGTTTTCCAGACAACTCGTCTGCATTTCTGAAGCGATTTCTTGCAATTCTGATGAATCTGTTGTTGGGGAATTAACGTGCATCAATTTTACGAGCAAGAATCGGAAGTAAATACAGTAAGTACAGGATGGATTCAATTTTCACTTTAAAGGTTCATGGTGTCTTAAAGCAATTAATTGAGTTTAAAAAGAAATATAAGAGGAAAAAAATCACCTTGGTTATTAAATTATATAGAATGGTTTACAATGTCTTTAAAAGTTACATGTGTCTCATGTCTTTTGTTCTGGTAAATAATCTCATACTAGCTGAAAAAAATTTATATAGCCCTCCAGGCTTATTTTGCATATTAAACGTTGCCTGTGAAAAGTTTGATATTTTAAGCAATAAAAACTATTACAACTAGACTAAATATAGATTGTCATATTCTTGTAATTAGCAGAATGCCATTTTGTTCTTCAAATTAGCTGCTATAATGCAGAATGTGTTTGATAAAAAAAATCTTGGGTATACAGTACAGTAAATATTCTTTCATAGTTTTGCCATGACTCATCATTGGGTTGTATTTGGTGCTATATATATAAATATTTAATTATTATTATTCATACTAGTAGGAAAAAAGTTTATAAAGCACCTCCCAGGCTTATTTTGCATAACATTGTCTGTGAAAAGTTTGATAAAAATCTCAGGTAAAGTAGAGTACTTTAAGAGAATAGTAATATTCTTTCATAGTTTTGCCATGTCTGTGCAGCAAGGTGACAGCATGACTCATCATAAACACCCAATAGCAATATCATAGTGTGTACTCATCATCTTAAGCAGGCTCATCGAGAGGATGGGCTGGTGCAAGATCAGTTAATAATAGAAATAAGTAAGGTGATAAAACTTGCAAAGTATTAATTTAATACCACATCCCTCCTCCCTTTTCCACCTTTTGCATTGCAGTAAACATCTACAAGCAATTACGTAAATATATATGACTGTGCCCAAATAGTTTGAAATGTGTGGATCTGTAAGTTAGGGTATATAGTGAGGTATCTCAAGGTGATCCAACACTCCTCATAAACGAGTCTCTGGATATCTGTTCTTGCAAATTTCCTGTGTGTGATACATCTGAATTCTGGTACAACTTGAAAAAGAAATGCTGCTCTTTGGCAGGTTTTAAAAAAAATTTTAGGAAGTAACTAATGTTCATGATAAATTGTATTATTCAAATCTAACTGCTACATAATTCTCATAATGATATTGAAAATGCAAGGCCATAGACTGTGTAGGCAGATAATGTTTATACCGATTAACACAGCGATATCAACCTGACCAGATTATATATCTAAATTCTGCCAAATTATTTGTGCAAGGTTTACATCTTAATATAATTGTTTTTGTATGGCCTCAGATCCCCTCAGTAGGTTTTTAAGGTTGATCAATGAGAATATAATAATTTAAGATGTCAGCGGAGATCAAGATTACTGTAAGTGTTTCTAATCGGGATGGGTGCAAGGAGAGAGATGGGTGCAAGGGAAAGGGAGTGCCAATGGGAGGGGAGGGGTGAGTGGTTTGGACAAGGGAAGGTGTGCTGGATGATGCAGGTGTACAATACATGATTTCATACCCTCTAAGCTCATGCCCAAAATGGATGTTGGATTCAACTCTCTTCACAATCATAAATGAGGTAGTGATCTTATCACCCTTCTCCCACACTATGTTGCTGATGTTATGTATAGCACATTCATTGCATTTAAATGACTCATCGTTGGAAGCACATTCACACATGTCAAATTCTTCAAATATATCAGATAGGTAAATTAACTTTGGATTTCAGTTTATTAGAGAAAACTATAAACGAGTGACAGATTCAATTATGAAAGCAAAATAACCTCCAGGTAAGCTGTCTGCCATTTTCGGATTGGATAAATTTTCAAAAGATATATGGGATGAGAACTTGCATGCTATATGTTAGCTCATCAATTATCATGCTACCTCAGTTTAGGAAAGATATTATATAGTACATGAAAATGAAATAAATTTAATAAATGGCCTCCCATACAAATTATTAATTCAGTATTAAATGCAGATGAGTTAATGCAGATGTTTAAATTTTACTTTCAGTATTTGTGTAGGTTTATATACCTGTTATTATGAAATACCATCTAAATCATCTATACTTATGAAAAGAAATACATTGAATAATACGAAAATAGCAGATTTCCATGAATATTAAATATAAAAAAAAATCTGTCAATATTATTCATATAGTGTAGGTTTTTTATACCTGTTATAATGAAATGCCATTTTTAGACCCTCTACATTTATAAAACGAGATAAATGGAATAAATGGCCTCCTGTACAATATGAATTCTGTGAGTCCATCTGTAATTGATCATGAATATATTGTATGGCGACACTTTGAATGATATATGGAAGAAAGTTTGGCTTAGCATACTGGAAATGGGTCTGATAATTCATCATTTCCAACCTAGAAACGTTACTTAGAAAAAATGTAAGGAGCTATAACTGCACTGGACATATACATTAATATACAAATATACATATATTTCAATGTAGAATGAAAACAAGAGCATATGTCGTATATTGGAGTGGTAATATAGCAAACGGTTCTTTAAATTCTTTTTGCCACTTGTACTTTAATTTATCCTATGAATTATTAGTGATTACAATTAATATACTGGTACTGTCAATACCATGTAGCTCCAGTACAGTATATTATAAATTGTTCATCACGTGCCTCTCAATAAGTTAAATCTTCATGATGGCAGCTTAATTGCTCTCCTCAACAAAATATCATATATGAAGGCTTTAAGTTCATCACTCATCAATTCCATGAATATATAATTCTCCATAACTCTAGACTTCGCATTTCAGTGTTATATCATTCTCTTGTTCGACATTATGTATGTTTTGCCATTGACTGAAGTATTAACTGTAGACCAGTTTGGTAAATGTCACTAATGGTATTTTGAATGCATTAAACAAAACATATGATGGGAAGGAGGGTCACCAGTTTTCTGTAAAGCATGTCAGTGATTCAAATGAATTTCCAGAAATGATCTATATGAATAAATTTTCTGTTCAAATTATCCCCCTTCCCACCCTACCCCTCCATTGAAGATGCTCTGTCATCAATAACAGTGCATTCAAAAGTTTCCTCCAGATATTTCTTTAATAGTTAATAAGTTGCTCCTTTAACTTTCTCATTGATATGTGTTTCAAAACTCTAATGGAAGGTAGAGATTCTCTCTAAATCTTCTTTTTGATGTAATTACTGAGAGTATTTCTATAGGATCATTCCCCAGTGAATTCGTACACTGTAATTTGGCAGTGAGCCTAGCTAGTATACCATATGTTAAACTCTAGCGAAGTTATCATATATCAGTAATGAAATGTCAGAAGAATTTTTATTAAGACAAAATTTGTGAATTTATAAAAAGCTTAGTATGAACGAATCAATTGCTAAACCATTTAAAGCATCCAGAAATTCATATTTTAAGACATCATCAATGTTTAGAGTGTGTCAAGCACAATTTATATCTTTGTATTGAAGAAAGAACTTGCAGTTTAGTATATTGTTCAGGTAAAAAAAGTAAATTTAGGCTGACATACCTTTAGGGCACATCTTTGGTACCATTAGCTAGCCTGATATTAGGCTGGAATATAATAATTTGCAGATATGATACGTATAAAGAGAACTGGATGTGACATTTGACAATTAAAATTTTAGGCAAAACAGAGAAATGTTGCATGCATTCTGTCTGTATCTTAATGGCCTTCTAATATACACAACACATACCCCCATCCTTTGTGTGCATTCAAAATATAATAGTATGTACCATACTTTCTAATGGTCAGCATGGTAAGCCTATCCTAGACTTAATGAACAATCTCCTCCCCTTAGACCTTTCCCATATAGCTTCTCCCTTTCTAAACCATGCATACAGCCTTGGCACATACCTGACCCCCATGAGAGTGGGTCAGTTGAACTTTGGGACTCTCTCTTGTGTCTAGAAAATAATACTCCCAGACACCAGTTAGTGTGCAACATGTACTGCACCATATGATTTATTACTATCAAACCATCAGTAGGAGTCAATATTCAGTTACCAATATATGGCACTATATACATTCTTAAATATTTGTGCAAATGCACATGTGCAAAATGTAACCAGAAATTGAGAACTAATTGTCTGTCTCCGAGTCATTGTGCCCCTCCTTCCCATCTCCAGGGGTAATATAATTTTCTGAGACCAAACCAATTATAATTGTGCCAAAAAATATTAAAAAAGGACTTAAACTTAGTTGCTGGTTCCCTATACTACATTGAAACTGTAAGTACTAACTGTGGACTGATGGACTTTTGTAATAAAGCTGTCCTGATGTATGTATGCAGGGTTCACTGTTTTAGGTGCAAGATTTAGTTTTTTTTAAATAACTTCCAATATCCATGGCCAACTCTATATTGGTTATAGTTTAATAGTTTAAACTTAAATAATGTTAAATCCACATGTATTTTTATTTTTTTTATTTTGATATATATATATTTTGCTCATCATTTTGCCTGCTGCTCCTCCAGACTCAAACCCCCCTTTGGATACCTCACTGTCTATAGCTGCCTGTGTGTGTCATGGATTAAATATGAAGCTATATATTAATGATCTCTAGAAAACTGAAGGCTCTTTTTGCTGATAGCTGATATGAATCAACATAATGGCTTTACGTGTGAAGATAATTAAGCCCAGTGTGATAGGAGTGTGATATAAAACGGTGAAGAGAATCGTCTCAGATTTAAATAATATTTAAAAAGCGATAATTCACCAGCTTTGATATTTTAAAGATGCCACTTGTAATCGAAGATTGCTCAGTGAAGATTCCCGGCAAATGGATGATGAAGTGGCGTGATTATTTTTCAATGTATGTGATGGAATGCTAACTAACTGGAGATGCTGAAAATAATTAGTTGACTTCATGGTTGCAAGTATGCTTCTGACAATGTGCCCTTGAATAACTATTTCATTAGTCATATGTATTAAAAATTATCTTGGAAATATATCTGTCAGGCAGATCTAGGGGGCCCAGTCACCCTTCTCCTTCAAGAATTGCAAACTTGTTTTGGGTAATTTAAAAACAATAACCACAAACTAAAAATTTTGGTCATTGTGGTCAACAGTTTTTACCAATTACCTTGCTGAACATCTAATCAGCATATTCCAACTACTAGCCTAATTATGGAAGGAAAAGTGGTCACTTTAATTCTCACGTATTATTGACATGTCTCTATAGTCGGCTTGGGCGAGTATTCGATTCTACTTCGGAATCGCTATTCCTGACCTGAGAATCGAGTAACGATTCCACACAGAGTAGGACTCGATTTCATACGCTGTATTTCCTCTGATATACTTTTCATTTTAATCTTCATATTTTACTTCTGTCTTCAAAGTATTTCATAAATATTGTACCTATTTTCCATATTAAAATAAATGGTTGAAAACTTTCTCTTACCTCCATTTTAATTTGTTTATTGTTGTTATCACATCAATTTGCAATTTTGTTGGCATTGGGAACAATTTTGTACGAGCTACTGCTTCAAAACTAACTATATCTTCATCATTGCAAATTTGTTATGATGTCATCAATGGGAATCGAGTAATGTTCGGAATCGCGATTCCTTACGGCGGTGAGTTCTCGATTCCAAAAATCTGTGGAGTCGCCCAAGCCTACTCTATAGCCGTCCACTTTATTCCGTCTACGAAACTTGCATCACGCTTCTTGTTTTCAGTAAATTTGAGTGAAGCAATGCCTAGCTTAGTCCTTCATGTACCATGGGAGCATATTTGCACGCGATGGCAAAGACAAATACAAAGTCTTCACAGTTGCTTGCTCGGAAACTTTGTGTAGCGACCAGGGGGAAAATTTGGTAAAACTGGGAATGATTGTCATCTGGTGGACAAATGCCTACGGATGCCCTGTTGGGTTCTACGACCTCGATACTGCTCGGTACATGAAGGGTTAGCCCTCCCTCTAGTGACTCGATTGTTTCAATTTACTTTGTTCCTACTTACCTTATACCTTACTTAGGTATTTCCTAATACCACAAATTTAGCATCTGGCAAAATTAAATACCACAGGGTGTCTCTAGAGGGCGTAGTTGGTCTGGAGCATTGAGTATTTCCCGCCTAAATCAGGTAAGTTTTGGGTAATCGATGGAGGAGAGCAGAAGACACATACGTCTTTACAACTTTAAACTGAAAGTAGTAGCCCAAACATTCTAGCAGGCTGAAATCCATTGAATGATATAAACATGACCAACAGCCTACGGATAACATGTCAGACTATACCGCTGATCCAGTTTGCCACTGCCTCGATACTGGTTTGTACAGGGAGGGTTACTTTGAGCTAATTGAAGCAGATTTTACCTCTAGCTAATTGAAGAAATAATTATAAAAAAAAGAAAAGAATTAAGTCTTTGTCAATATTGAAGACTAACATTTTCAACAAACTACAAGCGTATTTTAACCAAAGCAAGAAAACGTGTGACATTCAAAAAGAGGCATTGCAGGGTGGCTGTGACATTTCAATAGTCATCTTATAATCATTCAAATGATTGTCTGAAAGACTGTTTGGTTGTCTGAAAAAGGAAGGACATTACAATTACTTGAAACAGACATGATGTTTGACCTCATACCATTTTGGCCTAGTCCATGGGTCAAATTTGCAATGTCAGCCTGAACTTGGGGTCATGTCATGCACGACAACAACACACGTATACATGTACAAAACAGAACAGTGGGAGTTGCATTTGTAATAAAATCAGAAAACTTTTGGCACTCAAACTTAAAAACAAACTGACCTTTTGAAAATATCAATATATATAATTATAGAGCACAATGTACTATTGCAAACTATGGACCAAAAATCTTGACTGGCCATAAATTTATGTGGGCATGTTACCCTGAACAAAGCATTCACTGATTGTGCCCTGGAAGGGTATTTGTGCACACCCAGATGTTGTAGGTTATTGAGCACTTTTACAGCCCTCCCAGATTATGATCAAGAATGTTAAGTGTATTATGTCAGGTTTGGAGAAAAATTTTCTAAATATTTCCAGCATTAAATTAAAAATTTCAACTGCCGTATGTATTGTTAATATTTTAATATTGAGAAATCCTATTGAAACATTTGTGAACCCTTCCCCTCCCCCCCAAATTCTTTCCCATTGGTAAATTTAGGGGCATCCTACGGATGGGGTACATGGGGTAACTGCCGGGTAATCTGTCAATAACATTAAGGCCCGGCCGCCAGGTATACTGTTATTTTGTGAATATGGCAGATTTACAATATCTGAATTCAGAAGGAGCCAAAGAATTATTTGATATATTTTGCATAGCAACTCACTGGTTAAACTGAGTAGTAATCAAGAAACTAATTATTGTTCTTACCTAAATTCAAAAGAAAGAAACCACACTGCTCAGTTGTAGCATATACTGTACACAAAGCAGTGCACACCGCTCACATAGCAGTGCAAACCATAAATCGCAAGAGACAATGTTGCAGTTGTTTTGAATTTGCATTTTCTTAATTTTATTAATTTGTTTATTATTTTTTTATGTTTACCATGGCTAAACTCTCTATGGTAAACAATTAACACCATATGTAAATGGCACTCCTGATGTCATATCTGAAGCACCTTCATTGAATGTCTATTAACTTCTACCATCCAGTGTACACAGAAGCGCCAAACATAACTCTCATTTTTGTCATAAATTTATATGGATTTATACCGGTACGTAATATTTTTAAAGGATCCTTGGATTTGTACCAGCTAAGAACATGTTTACATCTACTCCAGCACTTTGAAGCTTGTACCTTCAAGTGGGGTAAATATTTCCAAATGGGAAGTTTCACTTCAAGGTAATGGTGTTCTTAAAATATCAATTCATCAAAACTCTTTTAAATCAACTTGAGTCAACATATTTAAATACATTTTTTTAATTAAGTTTATACCATGTGCATACCAGAGTTAATTACAACGTTTAAGAATAAGAGCCTTTAAGCTGAGAGAACTCTAAAGTGATGACAGTGTTGTCTCCTTCAGTAAACCCCTAAAACCCGATAATAAATCTCTATTTGTGTACACTCCTGCCAGGATATTGAACTGGTTATTTTTGAATACTACCCAGCCACTCTAGCGACTTTAATTTGAAATGTCAATTGCTTCCTAACCAATGAGTGGCAAGCAGTCGATGTATGATCGGGATCTTGGGTCGTGAGTGTTTTTATGTTTCGCTGAGCACATTTCCGGCTGGAGGGTAGCTGATTTATTCGATGTGACATTACAGTGTCACAGGGCTTCACAATCTTTTAAAGGAATGTATCACACTATAAGGATAATTGGTAATACCTTACCGATATACTCCACACTTACCCTAGATGCGTCGTGTATCCATACATTCATAAAAAGTCTATCATGTTAGAATAGAGAGAGAGGGAAAAATATTTGCAAAATGAAACTATTTTCATTTTTGAAATTTACATGATGTGAAAAGAGATGGACTGCACTTTAAGTGAGAGGGGGTGGGGTGGATAGGGGGCTGGTGGGATCACCAAATCACAAATATGGGGTGCGGGAAGCGCTGTGCGGAATCTGACGAACGATTTGAACGATACGCCGCCTAATATTAATACAACATATGATATACTGACCTATAACCTTTAACGTCATAGACTTTTCATTTCAAAACCTAATTAGCTCAAGTTAACACGTTAACCATTACTATGCCGACCCGACCGTTTCAGTCGATGAAGGGAAGCGAACGACACATTTGTCTTTACAGTGTTCACGTGGACTCGATACTGCAAGTAGTTACACGAACATTCGAGCAGGCCGAGAAGGAATTACATTGATCACGTGATCAACAGCCCATACGGATGCCGCGTCGGACCATGTCATTTCCAGATTTTCGGTTGATCGTCGATCCAGTTTTGCGCCTTTGAAATTGCCTAGTACATTACCGTACTTCCGGAAGGGTTAGGCCTATGTCGTTTTTATTGGAGGCGTACATATAATTCATGACACGGGTGCGTTACATCATATCATGTGTGGCAGAGTGAACATTGCGCTAGTTTTCAAACTACATCAGATTCTATGGTATTTTGTTGTGTTCGTGTCATTGGAACTCTACTTCATACCCATCATAAAATCGACACCATACGACTTTGACCGTTGAACTATATCAAATAAATAGGCCTAGAGTCTCAGAGTTTACTTAGGCGCGTGCCGAGGCGTGTGTATGCCACACTTCATTGCCAATACGTTAACACTGTCGTAACTAGTTAAACAGTTACACTATCATAGTGTATATCATGGCTAACACTATCATAATTGATTACCTGCTGATAGAATGTGTTAGAACCAAGGCAGCGTGATATATACCTGACAAATCCAAGATGGAGACGGACGAGGAATACCGCTGTCACAATATTTCGTTTTCTGTTAGTAAACGGCATACGGTATCAAACAACTTTTAAAACGTTAATATGGCAAAAATTCATTATCCGAAATACCGGTATGTACTCCCTTTTCCTTCAGCGAAGTCACATGTGACGCTTGTTTTGGCTTACATTGCTGAATTTCGTGATAAAACTTATATATCATCCCCACTTTTAGATTTCTTTATACAATTTAATCACTAATATAGGCCTAAGTGACAGCTTCATTTCTTCTGTTCACAATTTTTGTTTGGGTAGATGGCTGTCATTAGACCAAATCAGGCCAATCGGTCTTTCGTAAAGCCATTTCACAAATCCCAGATTAAAAAATAAATAAAATTCATTGCAAAACAATATACGGGAGAATGGATTTATAAATGAATTGTTGAATGAGTAAACATATTGGACGAATGATTAAAAGTATGAAAGTAAATAAATAAATGGATCTTGAATGTAATGCATTAATGACTGGCTGAATGAATGAACACACGAATGAACTATTTAAGTTTGGTGATTCAAGACTGAAAAAAGAGTACTAGGCCTATATGAATAAATGGGTTTGATTTTGAAGTATACCTGCAAACGAAGTAAATTGAGGGATAACATCATAATATCCGTATGTATTCGACGGAAAATGTTTTGAACTAATGAATAAAATGAGTCCTATAAATGAGTGCATATACGAATGATTAACAGTCATGTCGTCTTGATTGAATTTGGAGGCGTAAAGTCGCACGTGCATTGTCGTACCCAATAGTCGTGTGTGGGTTCAAGGGTTAGTTTTAAATTTGTTGATGCTATTAGGTTTGGACGATGGCTTGATCATCTGGTTTTATATTTTTCAATAGTTATTTATATATACTGCAGTGAATTTCAAATGAAAGATAAGGATTTGTATCGGAATTAAAGTTTTTAATGTTCCATGTAGAACGCCAATAACAGACTTTTTTCTCTTTGACTTATTTATTATTTTACATTTATGATAATGGGAGACCTGCTTACAGTGACAATTGCTGTCGTTGAAAGTTTGATATTTCTGATTGTACACGACTATAATACACTCAGTGGCAGCGGCTATACCGGTATGACTCCGGCTAAATTCACCACAAACTATATTGGTTATATACGCATAATGTCATTATAACCATAACGAGTTTTGTTAATTTGCTAATTTTCGACGGGGTTCTTAAAATGGTCTGAAATTCGTGTCAAAGGACTAAGTCTGACTTAGGAGGTGACAGAGCCCGGGACCTCATTGCAAAAAACCAAGAGTAGCCTACTCGCTATACAGAAATGAGAATCATTTATGGTGATGTTTTATTTCCTTTAAAATTTCATATTATTGAAAGCTAATTTGCCGCTTATATAGTTGGAAGAGATTAAGTTGTTTTTTTTGTAGCCTGCAATACACTATATATAAAACGAAACTAGTCTCTCCGGGAGCAGTATTTGCCAAAAGATTTCAAGTTGAAAATTGTTGAATTGTTCAAACTTTCGATAGTTATAAATGTCAATTTATTCACTTTTTGAAAGCTGTACAGATAATGTGCATTCGACCACGTGTATAGGCCCTCAATTCAATAACGGCGTCCCAAAGAAGAGATACTTAGACAAAGACGCTTAAACAAACTGGCAAAACCACTCGTATAACTTGGACCACTTTATTGAAACTGTGATAAAATTTGAGATATATCGCGGTTTCTATTTGTGTTAGAGTTTATGAGTGTTTGATGTAAACCCCGAGTGGACTTTAGAAGATTTTTCGTTGTTTGTTTATCAAGGATCATTCGTTAAGCTTCAAGCGATTCTGAACTTTACTTATGTAGCAATGTAAACCGACTTCTGACAAGTTTTGATTTTGTCAAGATTGACTGGCGCCTAACGGGCCAAAGGTTATACGGCACGTGCCGCGTATAATTATTCTTCTTAGCTTACTCGTATTAAATTCGATTGTCATCGCGCTATAATATATATATATTTTATAATATTTTGTTGGGTTACTGTAGGTCTACCATTTATAATGGTACGGTACCGATAATTGAAGAACTTCTACAATTTGTACACCCCCCCCCCCTCCCATTCTGCCCCATTGATGTATT
>JAODAF010033352.1:0-11873 GCA_027574765.1 Molpadia intermedia
GTGCAATAATGTATTCTCACTTGCCGTTTTTACACTTTAACCAATTTTACTATCTGTTTGCATCGAAGATTTTTAATAATCCATCTTTACATTTTATATATATTTATATATATAATTTGTATTTGTCTTAGGGGAAGGTTGACTCTAAGCTCGCATTATTATCAAAAGGTAATCAAGACGGTTGAAATATATCTTTATTCGGTATATCTACTTCGTACTGCGATTGATCTAAGGCATATATGGTGACTTTGGGAGGTAAATGGGATAAAAGTTGGCATTTTACACAATGTTTGTAAAATATTAACATGTGGGTCAAAATGGCAGCTAGGGGCACCCCATGACATGGAATGCGATTCTAATATTGGATTACACATTTTAAGTACTGCGGAATACTGTATAGTGACAAACCTTGTCACTTTCACTCACATAAATATGATTTTGATTTCATTTGGGCTAGGAATCTATTCGAGGCTCCTACAGTCTCCTACTCATGCCCATGGATGAACAGCGGCTTCACATGCCTTCTCTTTTAGACTAGAGTTCAGATAATATCGAGACAGGCTAATCGAAACCATCATATTCCCGGGTCTGTCATGATCAATTAATGACCCCATCCGATAGATTGGTGTGTTCCTTCGGTTTGATGGGTGTAGGAGCAACTCGTACAACATGACGGCAGACAGGCGATGTGAACAAATCTGTTTTAGATAGAACCCACCTACACACCACAAGAAACACATACCCTGTTGCAGAGGTTTCCGATGTTATCTGTTGCCCTCTATTTCTTCTCCATTGCCTATACTTACCAGTCCGATCCAGATTCCCCAGGCCTGGCGATCTATACGATCGATGCTATATATCCCGTCGAAACCGAGAAACTTGTATTTATTGTAGCATATGTAGTTGTTTCCGGTTGGCCTTGGGAAGTGGACCATTATCACTGCGATGCCAGAAATTAATAATTCCACGCCAAGGATCCCCTGTAACACTCCCGTCGCTGTTCGTATCTTACTTCCTCTTCGCTTACTCGACTGGTCTTCGGCGAACTGGGGTTGATTGGCCAAGTCCGGATAAGGGTTCACCAACTGAGATATAGTATGGGTACCTTGAATGATGCCCTGAGGCACCGTCATCTAACATGGTTCAGCAAAAACATGAAAGTAAACATGACAACGTAACAGCCAAAGGGAGCAGATATGAGTTTGATTTGGTGAGCCTTTATGGGATCGACTGCCCATGGCTACATGATGTCCACCATGTCATGTATTTGGTTTTGAGAGGGTTCAACGAGTCAGTTCTCGTGGCTAACACAACTGGTGCTAAAATGGTGGTGCTGGAGCTGGAAATTGGGACAAACGTCAGTCCCAGCAGCGGGCATATTAAAGGGGCGGGCGGTCCGCCCATGGTACCACCATGAAGGCGGTGACATCGCACAGAAAAAACAACTTTTATCAAAATTAGAATCGTAACATTTTACTTGCTAAATTTGTGTTTTTCTACCATAATTAATTGTGGTATTGTCTTTTAGTCACCTCCACACGACTATTTATACTTTCACTAATTCTAAGACATCAGATCTCAAATTAAATTAAAGGATGTTTAGATGCAACTTGCAAGGCCTGGGAAGTGTCATTTCCTGCGATCTAGGATCTAGCAATTTTTCGGTTAAGCTGATGGTGGCGCTCCGCTTAGATAGTATCACGCAAAACAATACATGAAAGAATTCGTGAAAGAAACGCCAAAGAAACGATCCGCCCGCGTGGCAGATACCCATGAAACGCCATTTAATCCCAGTGACTGGAAAGGGAGAGTAACGCGGAAGAGGACTATAAGGGGAAAGTCAATCCTTGAAATGGTGTAAGAAAAGGGGGGAACGACCGACCTAATGGTTGAAAAATCCCCAGTATTAAGCTTGGTTTAATTCTAGAAACTTATAACAAAAGATCGTACGAACAATGACATGAATTGAAACTAGGAACGATAAAAGCCACGTTATTGTTTGTTTAGTGTTAACTAGACAATTGTTATCAGAAGTATAGATTGTTTAATTTTTACATATATTGGTCATTCTGTGGATTTGAACAGATTTGCATTCACACTAGCCTAGACGCAGTATCTAACCTAAGTGAACTTTTGATTGAGTAGTTGACTATTGATAGATTCGGTCACTTTTTCAAATATTATGCTGCATGTTCAAATTAAGTTGTGCATGTATTTGTTTAATTCAACGAGGGCTAACCCCAGCCCTTTATACTTCCTCAAAATATATATTTTAATAATATAGATAGCTGGTGGAAACATTTAAAAGTTTTGGATGGTCTAAATTTCATATTAGCCTAGCATGCTTGGGGTCGGCTACCGTTAAGCCTTTATATGTTAGTGTTAACATATATACTATAATGGCTTTAGACTAACCTATAGGGCATGAGAGAAATTTTAGCTTTAATTCTAACCTTATTTTCTGTGGTGAGTTTGCTTTGAGACGAGGATGATATAAGCCTGATGTAATATATAAAGTAAATGTTACTTTACAACGAGTCAGCTTCTCAGTGAAGTTCGTTCCAGTCGAGTTACACCCAATCTCTGACTAACGTTAGACATCCTTGTACCGTTACATCCTAAATAATTTCCGTTGTTTATTTGTACTTACTGGAATATAACATTTTCCTGTTCAATGCCCTTTTCTGATTTGTTTCCGATTAATACAATAATCTTGTTACAAGACCGTTTATTTATTTTGTCCACTGTCTGGCCGACGTCTATATTCGTTTCGTTACATATGATTATTATATTATACTATAGAACGCCAACGGACCACAGTCAACCGAGTAAATATATGTTGAGCACTAAATACATATCTTGTAGTACTAAAACGTATGGCATTGTACTATATTCATTTAGTAGTATTAAATATCTTGTATCACTAAATGTATCAAACCTCGTATCACGAACTGTTTCTGAGACACTCATAGGCAAATTAGTGAGTACCGTAGTAGATAAGATTGACGTATCACGATTGTACCCACCGGCATGCACGATGAATAACATACATTCATGATAAAGATATTATGATATCTTAACATGGTATTTTATAACCAATTTGACGTAAACTTTAAGCTAAAATTGTACTCGTTACAGTGGCTATACAAGACAGGGGCGTTTGCATGCATGATTTCTTGATAGGGGGTGCGCAATTTTTATATCTGAATGCCGTCCTGGTTGGAGGATCATATGGGGAGGGAGTGTCCCCTTCCCATTTAAAAAACAAAATGTTGTATAAGTGGGTTTAGATTCAAAAATGATGCCATAATTAGCATGTCTTAGTACATACATTTTGTACAATTTTAATTTATATGTAAATTGCTGAATATGATGTAACCATTGTCAAATGACATTATGCAGAATAATATGGTCGGCACATTTTATATAAGCAGTGTAGCCTAGAATACCAAACTTGAAATGCAAGTCTAGCATCTCAGAGATATTATCCCCAGAAAAATGTGGAAATATTTGTTTTTTGTACACGACGGTCAACAGGGGCGCGCCTGTTGCCCCTGTTCCCGCTACTGCATGATACAATAATACCGATTGCAAAGCTAGTTTTTAACAACGTATAGCCTATTCCGTTTGAAAACAGAAGAAGACGACCAATAATACATTAGTATATATTGTGCTGAACTTTAGACAGTCGAACAAGGAAACAATGTTATGATTGTTGACTTATTCGAAAACTATTTAATTAATAAAAGAGTATGTTTACTTGTATTGCCGTTAGGTAAGTATTTATCCAGCAAATCTGCATTAATCAGTATTTCAACTTTCAAAATCGTGTATTTTGCAAAACATGAGCAGTTGTTTAATTTGGTAATACAAGATACAATTGCTGAGTCATTGTGCAGAAATAAAGTTCAGTAAACTGTAATTTATTTTGAAGATTTATGTAATATATAACACAGGCCGTGTTTACGGGGTAAGCTTCTTTCACTTTTAAGACAAATACACTTTTCTGATACATATTAATTGATCGTGTTTGTCGACGGTGAACGCGATAGATGATGAAACTAGATACCGGTATGTTGTTAGGTATATATATATTCTTTGCTGCATATATCCAAGTAAAACGAACTGCGTTAAAGAAACGTAATGATTTCCCATGAGTTTCCACCAGAGCTGGGGGACTCGAGTCCGCTTTCTGGTGGACTCGGACTTGGCTCGGACTCGGGTGCTCTAGACTCGGACTTGGTTCGGACTCGGCACCTGGTGGACTCGGACTCGGGGACGAGTCCACCCAAAATAGGTATTGTATATATATTTCTTGTCAATCCTTCCCTTTAATATTACTATTATTGCTGGACTCGACTAAAGCTCTGATTATTGATAACGTGTTTAGTAATACATAGCCTATATACATATTTTGTCACTTCGCCGTACGTTTCAATGAAATGTAAGCATAAACGGAAGTATCTTTCCGAGTGTGTGTGTTCACTGTTACTTAACGAGTATCTAGGGTAACATAGCGAGCCGCCTATACTTAGAGCTTGTAGATAATAAAAGACACATGGGACCTACTCTTCACGTTCTAAAACCATATTATAGACAAGTGAGGGGTAATGATTTAGTATTAATGCCTGATGAGGGAGGGTAAAGTAGGGGTACTAGATAGCCCTCTCGTGACCTTTGATATTTCAGGTTAATAGGATTAAACAGACGTTTCCACAGAAGGCGTTAAGATAGTAAATTCCAGACATAATATATTACAGGCACTTTCAGGCAGTCATGAACTAGGAAACTACCAGATCCATCGAAACCTTATTTTGATGATGCCACACGTCCGACCTAAAGTGCCGTAAATCACGAGTTCTAGTTTACCTCGTTTGACATGAAACACAAACAAACAAAGAACCATCGTTCAAGAAGACGTCTGTATGGAAAGCCGTTTTAACACTGCTTCCACTTGTTGGAAATCTCGCTCTCCTTTCATGTGTTTTTTTATTTTATTTCGATGGATAATTAGCGTGACCAGGAACGAATGACCAAATAAACAGTCCAAAACAGAAATGTAAGAATTCCTTCTCTTTATTGAAGCTTATCTCGTTTTCTGAAGGGTGAATTTAGGTACGTGCACGCCAGGAAATAAACATTGAGCCAATCATATCACATAGTTACAGACACACCCCTGGGTTGACCAATCATAACAATAATATAAGTACCTCCTGTGTGCAGGCGATAGCCAGAAATCACTGCTGTTATTTTAAATCACACATTTACATAAACATTAATTAAACATGAGGTGAGATTAGGAAAAGCTTCCTACCACAGCATGGGCTTGCAACACAACAACCCCTCAAAATCAAATTCTACTCGAGTAATATTTATATTGAAATGTGTTTCATCATATGTTACTTAAGAAGAATTGTATGTTATTTACGTGAAATATAATTCCATTTAAATAAAACACTTAAATAAAATTTCACTTTGCATTTCACTTAAGTGCAATACAAATCCACATATTAGCGGTGCACTTAAGTAGAATACAATACGGCATCACTTAACTTGGATACAATTCTACTTAATTACATTATGATTGTCTTATGTAACTTAGGTAGAAAACGAGTATAAATTGCATTTCACAATGGTCACATGCAGAGGGAGGTACGCATTTACACGGATTTCCTTGCACTCGAAGTAGCACGCCTCAATTCTACTATCGAGTCCTATAGAATTTGTTCTATATAGTTAGGCTAAAACATTGTCAATATTATGACATGCCCACCTTGCAAGTTTGCATGCAAATTATTCCTCGTTTATTTATGTATAGCTAAGCTGGTATGGTAACGTCATGTGATATAGATAACGGTAACTGGGTGACCTATTTTAATATCTGTAAGTGTGTCATTGTTAAAATTCTTCACCATAAACATTGGTTAAACTGGTTAACGATAAGTGACACGTGTCACGCTAATTGAGTTTGACGACGAAACATATGACGGCAATGCACGGGCGCTACATGGGGTGACTCGGTTACGATAACTCATGGCGTTACCGTACTAACCGACAGAAGTGTTAATGTTATTGTGACGTCAGTGACTTTTTTCGATTGGAAACTGTCAGAAACCGAGACGCATGTTTAGATATTTGTAGACAAGGTCGCAGTCACAGATATCCCAGGCAGCATGGTGGAGTTACCCCGCCTCCATTAAATGCATTAAACCATGTATGCGCAATTAGGGTGACAAGTATTTGTGTACACCCCCCACCCGTCCCATAAAATAAACTTAATAAAAAAACAATAAAGGGATAAATCCACACGGGGGCGGCCATCAAGTGGGGCGGGAGACCTGTCCGACAATATTTTGGTTGAGGACGAATAATTTTAAGGATTAATTCTTATATTTTCGGTAATCAACGCATTAACGCAGTCAATTCTAGCAAATCAAACAATGAAGACGCATTGGTTACCCTAATATTAAAGGGAGTGGTTAGGTCCCCGAGGCTATACCTTGCAGCCCTTTAGAGCCCAAGGATTTATACAATCAGCTGAGTCTGATAACATTGGAGACAATAGATTACTTGACATAGGTCTGACAGTGTCAATGAAATGATCAAGCTCTGGAGAGCCATCTATTATTGTTTCAGTTATAATATGGCATGCCCATGGACATTTAGGTTGCTGCCACGACTTTACAGATATTTAATGGGACCATCTCGGCATGATAGACAATCGTTGAAGGATTGGGCATCACACCAAATTTATTTATCTTATTTCGTTCTCATATGTCATCATATAGACCCCCAAACCGCCCGAAACCTTTGTCGCGCTTCGTATTTTTACTTCTTCTTCCAATGGATGCATCAATATTACTATACCAGTTTACAAAAAATAGATGTTAGCTTAAAATGAGTGGAGGGGTATCCACCGGGTCCTATACGCCTATATCACCATGCTACACCATTACCGCATTATTTGTATATCAAGCTAGCGTCCCCTGGTGTTAGTGAGGCCTTTATTAAAACCATCAGATTAAAAAACACCACTCTTTTAGTAATTATGTTTCTTTAAAATGGTAGCGCACACCAGGCACTTACCGTTCCTGAATAATACAATCGCAGGCGTGCTGTGTCGAAGAATCTATATGCGACGTTAACACTAACCGTCATGCAGCGCCCATTGGTAGGAGCTGATTATGTTCATGTGATCACAGCGGTGTTTACACGGAGACCATTCCCTTGATTCGATCGTCAGTAAGGAGCTCATGCTGACAGACATAACCTACCGTGTGAACGGTCATATCGAAACCACTATTAAATGGTACCGTATATGTCGTCCTGTCATTAAGAGGCCTTGTAGGCAGATCAGTTACACATGGGAGTTATGATAATCTAAGCCTACGGTAATTTGCTAAGGATGGAAAATGTCAAATTTTCAAATTGTCTTAATTATGATTATACGGAATTTGCAATTTGCCTAAAACTGCCTAACGATTCTCCGGTATGACTGAATGTACGGCATGGACTTTAAATACGCCAACATTGTAGCCTATTTAATCCTTCAGTTGCAATATTTCTCTATGGTGATGTACGATGGTTTCCTTAATATCGCTCGGAAACTAATACAAAGGCTTAGCTAGGACATCAACGTTTGTGCTGATCAGACACTATAATTATAGGCTATGAATATTTAACTTACTCGTACGCATGCTCAAACCAACTATACTAGTATTCGGTATACTCGTACTTGGAGTCGGCCTACAAGTATTCTTACTCGCCAATATTCGAATATTTAGGATATATTAATTTAATATAGGTTAACTTTATTCTCCCCAACGCGCAATTTAAAAAGTATCAGTACAATCACAATTTAATCGTATTACTTGAATAAAGTGGACCGACACCTGTATGGTTTAATAACAGAACTAGCTAATCTTGTTTGTACATTTTGTCCGGCCGTGTACTAGTATATAAGAGCCTTAAGAGGGTATAGTCAGGTAATTAACCCACTGCGGTAAAGTTAATCATGTTAAACATTGGTAAGAGATGGTTTGATTAAATAGACTACAAACCGCTAATTATGATTATTATCGGGTCAGGATTTAACTACTGACTGATTAATGATGTAAATGGCTGCATGGCATCACTTCGAGGGAAACGTGGGGAATACGATCCAAGTTTTCTATATCATTTATTCTCGAGGGGAAAGGCGTAGCCATGACGGCGGTTAGAATGGGGGTGGGGGGATGACACGTCCTCCAATATTTTATTAGTATAATAAAGTTTTTGTCACGCATGGTGGGATCGAGGTGAGTCACACCTCATTATACCGAAAATGAAGTATCAATGTTTAATTCTTATTCATATCTTGGAATGTACTGAAAAAGAAATTGCTACCCGAACTTAGCTGATAGAGAGGGAAGGGGTGGTCTGAAAAAATCTAAAAGCGTGGGAATCTAATTTTAACAAAGGCGCATCCAAACTAACTTTGGGGGCGCGAACCATATGCAAACTTCAAGCATGCATGTTGGCTCGCATTTTGAGAAAACAAACTTGTTGTGAATCCGGGATGGGCACAACTTACTATACCCCAGGGGCCCAGGCATCTGAATATATTTTTTTAGTTTTTGATTTTGCTTTTCTAACGTTTTTAGAATTTATTGCACTGGGTGGTCTTTCCGTTCTCAATGGAGTAGCCGTTAATTGTTAAAAAGGTGGAGCCTTAAAGTGATCACTAACTCACCTGCTCGACATCCATTCTCCTTGCAAGTTAGGAGGCAGGACGATCTCCGTACCGTACCCACCCTCCAAGAATGTCAGCTGTCGCCTACACCCGGCCCCAGGGCCCCAGATAGGCCCTACCATGTCAGGGCTGGTAACGTCTCGAGAACTTCGGACAAAACTGTTTAAGGCTGAAAACAGAAAACGACCGTATAATTAATTACTCAGAACGACCGTATACTTACTCATTATTTCAATGATTGAAAAATAAACATGCTCAATATGTTCTTGTTAGTAAACCAAAATGAAATACGACGCACAATTATTCTGAGATGTCGATGAACTCTCCGATGACCCTCTCCACCCAACCTTGTTTACTTCAAGTTTCAATGTTACTTATAGGCCCGGTGATTGTATTCTACTTAAGTGAAGCAGAGTGTTAATAGCATATTACTGAAGTAAAACACTTAAATTTGGGAAATCAACCAATCACATTTAGCTTACTTTAGTAAAATGCAATATAACATAAGTAAAATATAATTTCCTATTGTAACTTCACGTAAGTAAAATTGCATTTCACTTACGGTAGAATGCAATTACACTTAAGTAAAATACATTGAGAGGTAAATGTTAAAAATGTTAAGAGTATCATAAAATGCCCGCTTTCCGAGGCTAATTCGTCTGCAGGTCTTCCAACTATGATTCAACTAGCCTATACGCACATTGTTCCCGTATGAGAAGACAAGTTTGGACTGTTTCCTGATCAGCGGGCTACACAGACCGTTGACTTCCGGGCTACGCCCTAGCTGGACCCGAACGGCGCATGTTAGTTTCTCCAACTGAGCATGACTGTGGCTGACACCGCATGTTCCCATGGATCTCTGGGGGATACTGTACTCCTAAACTAAGGGGAAGGAAGACTCCCCTCACCACGCCCCGTCCCCCAAAATGAAAGAAGAAATAAAATAAATAATTTATATGTAGGGTAGAAATATTAATCTAAATCATACCAATCCGCAGAGGTCTATGTAAACGTGCGTTTGGGGACGAGGTCCCCCACTGTCAGTTTTGTTAAACCACTTTTACATTACTAACAATAGAAAATAATTCTTCAATAATTATTCAATTATAATTGAAAATCTATACGTACCAACAAATACACAAATAACCATCTGTAACATTTCCATTTTTATTCAGCTTGTAGGTCTAGTACTGTGTTTTGTAATCCTAAAATTATCCGACACTAAAGGAAAAGAAAATCCGCTTAATCCAATCGAGAAACATCCTAGATTAGATCACTTTGATTTATGAATCACTTCCGACGTAGTTTCTTATCTTGTAGGCATTTCACAAGTCAAACGAAACTATTCCATCGTACGCCGTCAATCCATATGATCTCTCCGTCATAGGTTTAATCTTACAACTTAATTCACCTTCGTTAGTGTCACCAACATAAATTGTCGGATCTGTGTCTATAGAAAGGTGATAGCCTTTAATTGGTCTGTACTTTGTAGCCTTTTAGTGACCGTCCAACTCTTCACACCGAGAGAAACCATTAGAATATAGGTTTACATTCCAATCACTAATAGCGTTTTTATAGATGTTTGTGGAAATGAAAACAAACTGATTCATTTGAACATTTAATTTCCTCTGGTAGACCCCCTCTTATCGTTTAGTTACTTAGATCAAACCTCGCCAACAAAAAAAACTCTCAAATGCCGAACAAAACTGTCGTCGACTATTGCGATTGACCGCGCGACCTACAATGATAGGCTTGAACGGCTCGCAACCGAGACTATAGTGCGTCACGAGACCACGAAGTAGATGCCGCAAAGAAGAGCTCGCAGGCAACGATAACGAAGACTGAGCAAATATCTGGTCTCCCATACACCAATCTACCTCGCCTGGCATTTCGTCTAATTATTTTTCGCAAATAATCAAAAGAATGGGTATATAAACGAAAGATTCAACCACCAACCACAAGAAGAAAAAAAACATTTAAATTTAATTTCCCGGGAGGGATTGGCAGAAATGTACGAAGGGCGCGGTATATGATAATGTGTAGGCTACCAATCAAGATAAAACATTTGTTTTTCCGTCATTAGTTTGCTATACAGTTGGAAGTTTATTATTGGATTAATCGGATAAATGTATGTTTCATCCGTAAGGGATTCAATTTCGGAGACTTAATGTAATAAAACATAATATAGGGTATCCAATTATAGCGAGATCGACTGGGAGATAGGCCTATCAGTGGATGGGGTGGTAACTTGCCCCCAAAGCCGTGAATAACCTAGATGTAATGGGTTATCGAGATGAAACTTTCAAGTTTTCTTCATAATCCTTTAAAACGATATTTGAATTTGATGGCCTTTTGCATGGTATCGTGTCTTTAGAGCTTTTGCAATGACTTTACATCGCTCAACTTGTCCGTCATGCGCTTAGACGCAAATTGCAAAATCGACGGTACGTACTTACTTGATCTGCGCGCGCAATAGTGTCACGGTTCCGTCGGCTGCCGGACAAGCTGACCAAAGGAAACCGAAGTAACATAAATAGTGTGTAACAGTCAATTGACTACAATATCTCACCCTCTAAGGGGTGATAATTACGCGCGCATCCGTTCGTTTTTGTTTCGTTTCTGTGATATGTACGCGCTTTGAACGTCATAGTAAAGTCTGCGTATTTACTCTATAACCATGTAGCTAGCTAGGAACATGTGGTTAGATTAGACGGGAGGAGGGGGGGGGCGCTAAAGCTCCTTCACTAAGAAAGGTAGCTTAAAGTTAGTTTAGTAGATTCAGAGTATGTTACCCCGCCTGTAGACTTTATGTTAGTTTATCAACTCCTATCTATACACTTATGTAGTTGGAGTCTTCTTATTCATATTCATAATATGACATGGACATGTACACAAGCTAAGTGTCACATACACACACACAAACACACATACCAACGTCTAGTAGAATACATATAGGTTCCGTTGTTGTTTGCGCTTTGCAGTAAACGAGAAACCAAACGCACATACACTCTAAAAACTGAAGTGTTAAAACTGTAACACTTTGCGTGTCAGCTTCTCTTCAACCCTTCAAGTGTTAAGTTCAGGGCACCCTAACACTCTGTAGTGTAATATCAACACCCCAAGCCAAGTGTAATCCTAACAC
>JAODAF010033463.1:0-11871 GCA_027574765.1 Molpadia intermedia
AGTCCTCTGGGTCTTCTTGTTCATCATCGTCAGATGCTAGTTGTTCATTTTCGTCTTCTTTGTCCTCATTTGCATAGTTAGTCTCCTCGTCTTCTTCTTCAGAGTCGTCACGGTCCACTATTTTTGTAGGTGGCTGTTTATGTCCATGAGATCTGAAAAAAGCCCAAAATGAAATATGAGTTGTATTGAAAAGTAGAAAGTGATATATTTTACGTTTATTCATTAATTGTCATCAGACCAGCACAGATGGACCAGCTACTCATTCTGCTGCTCATTACATGAGCATCCCATCTGGTATCACCCCATCAACTCAAGCAGGGACGACCACAGACTCCAGCCTTCTGCAGCAGGGTTCAAAATTAACATCTTTTACAAATAGGACATGCACCACTACCACCCCGCCCCCCAAACCAAAATAATTCTAGGTTATATGTACATTAATTCATGGAAATTACAACAACTGCCAATAGACTGTGTCCGCAACACACACCATACAATAAAGTACTATAGAATTTTGAATGTTTTGGATCATAGGGTCACCGGTCATATAGTCATGGGTAATATTAAGTGAGATCCCATGAGAGAACTTGGAGCTGGGATATATAAACAATAACAGCATGGCTATTGCATCTTTGGGAGGCAGTCATCTTTACCTTACCTTTTTAAGATACAAATCTAGGGTTAAGAAATGCTAGGTGGTAGCTTCAAATTTTAAGTTGCCCCAGACGACACATACATGTATGTTCTGACTACAGTAGGTAACATTAAAATACACCCAAAGTAATAGGATAATTAATGTATATCACTTAAGCCTAGTCACTCATATAAATTTGGCATGAATGTGATGCCAAGTAGTTGTTACTGTACTTTAAAGGCTGACAATTAGTTTCCAGGTCTCCAACACAGTGCTACATGTATTTAGTGCTCAGTTTAACATGATATTGACTGGGTATTACTATTAATGTGCATGCACACTTTTACTTTATTGGGAAAATATCACCATTAAGGTCTGGCACTTCCACTCCTGTGAAATTTCAGAAGCAGTTTGAAATTTTCATTCCTTTGCTATTAAATGAGTTACTCTGCAAAGACTGCAACCTAGTTTCAATTCAGTATACTGTACTGTATATCTACCCATATTGGTCCCCTTCCCAATGGTCAATGACACCCAAGTGAATGACAACAAAAACAAACAAACTTGATGTATTGTCTTTTACTAAATCAAGAGATTTTCAGTGCCTCCAGTACCCTGTGGAGCAGACATTTGCATTTGTGCCACTTCATCAAAATTTAAAGCCTTAAGCGATAGCTTGAATTTTTATTATCTGCTACAACATTGTACTGCATATAATACTGTACAGGGAAAATGAGGTTTGAGAGGAATATGCACCAAGCCAATGCTGAGAGAATTTTTAATATCTGTGGATCTGAGAGGAGACACTTTGTGGTTCAAATCCTTTTGATATATGACCAGGTATCATGTTTACAGTGATAAAGATGTAAGCCATGCCCACTCATGAATATTAAGGAGACAACAAAATTAGTAATCATGAACACATGCCCATGATTCCCTCAAGTTATTTACCAAGAAGGAACAGCATTCAAACTATGTTGACAAAAGGTATGGCAAGAATAAGGTGAATCATTCTTTACTTAGCTACATGTAGCCAATTGGTCTTTTGGTATGACTCTTACTTTGTGGACTGCCAAAATTACAATATGAATAAAGGAGACCAGTGCAGTGACTTTCAATAAGGCTACAGTAAAAGGGAACAGCAAAATTACCAATGATATTAATTAAAGCAATGGCACTCAACAGACACCAAATTAGGGTTCTGTGGCAGACTGGCAATAAAATGTCACCAGTTCCATCAACCTTTGAAGTGCCACATGTGGGCGGGCTGGTCAAGCTTTAATGGCATCTTGTTAAAACTTTTAAATATATGGTAACCTTTTTTTAAATATTAATGGAATACACATTAGTATCAAGAAGCAAAGTTTAGTTTAGATATTAGTTTAGTTTAGATATTAGTTTAGTTTAGATATTTAGTTTAGTTTAGATATATATGTTTTACACCTTTCAAATAGTCCCCATTATATATCACATAACAAGCTGGTATATATATACAATGTTCTTGTTTGTCTATCAAAATGGCATGACAGTAGTTACATATTTGCCAAATCTTGGTGGTTTGCCTAGTATTAAATTGACTGTTTTGATATCACTAGAGTTTTAAATCTATAGTCAGCAATAGAAGCAGAACATCACAGAGCATTTTCTGGTCCTGAGATCAGTTACCCAATTTATACTCAGTAAATATACTGCTTTGACATACAGTGTGTAGGTGTTTGTTCTTGGAATATATTGGGCAACTGTAAACCATACAACCACAAATATGTGCAATGCATTTGTATACTTAACGGTTTTAGCCTAGTGCAATGAGCTGAAGCTAAATCCATTGATCAATTTAATGTATAGGAAAAATGTATCTGGGAAGATGATGTCACTTATATATTTCAATGTTATTTTGTTAAAGATTCAATGCAATGGGTACATGTAAATGATAATAAACATAATATACTGTGACTAGTGGATTTTGGATAATCACAGAGCTATTTGTTTATTACACTGTTCATGCATTTAATTTAATGCCAATATATTTACCGGGGGATAGGAATTTGGACTTTTCTTGAAGCAACATTTTTTAATGAAATGATTACAGGCTTTTTACTGAAATAGCCTATGAAGCCCCACCAACTCATGAATATTAAAGAGCTTGAAAATTTTAAATCTATGAGCATTTATTCTACCCTCAACTAACTATTGCAAATATTCCGGAAAATGATTGCAAAGTGTTAAGAATGTTACGTTAAGCCCCATTCACTCATTAATATTTATGACATATGTATGTACCAAGAACAATAGGGATATCATGGAGCATCTACCTCTAAAGTATCACATTGACTTGAAACACATGCCAACTTGACAAGATATGCTTATGATGCTGTCTGTAGACTTTATACGCAATTATACATGTATCCTGTTACATAATTGTACATGATCGGCTGAATATATCTATAGGTGTTCCTAATGGCACTGGCTATGGGCTAGTTACATTTAGTTAATATATATATTTAAGTCTTGTAAATTAAATTTCCTGACTTCCTAATACAAGTACTTTCACATAAAATATAACCTGAAACATGGTATATATATAAAACAAAAATTCATATGCTATTGGTCCTTCTAAACTACTAAATGCATCGGTGTTCAACAATGAAAAACAGTATCATTGAAATACCTACATGTACTACATATATTTGTAATAGCCGGTCATTATTACCATTAATCCAAATACCTACAGTAGATTGCAATGCAATTCTACTGAACTGTGATGCCCAAATATCAAATGACTTACGCCAATAAGATGAGCATCTCCTTACACTTCCAGCAGTAGCAGGTCTGTAACATTATCGATACCTGGCTGGCTGGGCAAAACATCTCCTCACATAAAACATTCAAAACAACAAAACCATCAAGAAATATATTCCCATACAAATATAAATCCAGAGTTATTGTAGAGCTTTGACACTATATACAGAGCGTCTGAGAGCGATGCACAAATATATATTGTGACGTGAAGCCCCTGGAATACGACACTAACTGAATCTTCACCGATAAATTGCTCTCGCCGACAAACTTCCTTGTCAGTTGGAAAGTGACAAGATGAGCGAGCTTGCTGAAGTAGGTTGACTGTGTTAATGCAAGGATCAATGCAAGTAGACCATGCAAGTCTGATTTCCACTGTATGCCAATCAACCCACTCAAGAATTTAAAATGGGTATATTCAGAATCAATTAATTCACTGTTTGGTGAGGAATTTCACATCCTCAAAAGTACACTTTGGGGTAAAAGTGTCTACTGTAGGCTAAAATTATGAAATTAAGTCTTCTTTTAAAAACAGTGAACAGTATATACTACTGTAAGTAGCTGAAAGTCTTTATAGGCAATTTGAATCTTGATTTGAATTTGCAAATAAGCAACATGATAATATAATGTATCTATTTAGAGATCGACGATAGCCTAATCGGGACTTCCTGTGACTAGTGCATTTCTTGAATTTTCTCTCACTTTACCTGGGCCTAGCTTTAAGCTTCCTAATCTCTCTTTATATAAAATTGTCATTATGTTGGAATCTGGCGCTGCATGGGAGGGAATGAGTGGGAGGGGGTTATGGTGGTACTAAGCTGCCAATGAGGGAGGTATGTGGCAGTACAGGGAACAACTTAGATATTTTACTTTGTAATTTTGGAAGTCACATATTCAGTGATGTAATTTTATTATGTTCTGCTAGATTGACATTTGTATGCATCGTCTGATTGTCAATCCCTCAAGAGAAACTTTTAGAGGATATTCTGTGGCATGAAACGTTAATATTTCAGACTGGTGATTTTGGGCCCCATGTACATGATCATTGCCAAATTGAGTGATGTAGGTCTCTTGGGATCATCAATAATTTTGAAACTTCCTGCCGGAGCTTCTCTCAGATTATTGCTAGACATCTAATTTCACTGAAGTTTAATACAAAATATTTTCAAAGCCTTGGCATCCCAGGACTACTTAAATGCACACAGTACTTTGGGCATAACTATCCTCTAACTACAGTATGGTTGGGGTGTTGTCCTCTATGCCTCCTTCCACATTACCCAGGGTGTTCCTAGCTTTAGGCAATATAGGACCTCTTTATGTATTTATTGAGTTTTCTTTCCCTTGTTGTTTTAAGCCTAATCCTATATATCTTTTCTGTTGAGCTTGGAACCATAGATTTTCAGTCCACCAAATTGATTAACTGTGACAATTTACTATGGCCGCAAACAGGACAAACACATTTTGCAACAGATCTTTCCTTGATCAACTTAGGGATACACAGTGGCTGAAAGAGTGGACATGAAGCTTACAAATCATTATAGAATATTCTCCACCACTTTAAACCACCCTAGTGAGTCAACCCCTAATATATTCCTGGCCGAGTTAAGGCTCGCGATGTGTTGAACCCTGGTCTAAAGTTAAACTTGGGTGGAAAACATAAACTAGTAGAACTATAAAGTCACCAAACAAGACTTCAGGTACATCAATGTAAAATGCCCTCACTATGGTCCCTGGTAGCACCTAATTGATCTACTAGTCATCCCATACTGCCAATCACTAGAGTGAATTTGTTAAGTTGGACACAGGTATGTCTAGCAAGGTAAATAGCTCTCTGATCCTGAGGATCCTCCAAGGGTCAACTACAAGCAATTCTTGAGGTACATTAGGTAGGATGGTGGACATATTGGGGAGTTAAAGAATATTGTCTATCAATTTGTTGGTGGTTTGTTCAATAAATTTGTTTACTTCTAAAATCTCTATTTACATGTTTAGGATATCAGTGCATCTTGTACACTGATGGGTCAGGAATTGTTTGTATTTAAAGCATTTTGATTCAAATTCTTAACATTCTCTAAAATGGACTAAAATTTCATATATACTGTGATACTGCTTTAACTAATTACAATGGTGCTGATCCATTGAACGGAGAGGTTTAATGCATACACAGCTACACTGTTTACAATAACTAAGAGACAAGCATGCAGCATCTACATGATAAACTTGACATTCCATAGAAATCAACATGATTAGATTCTGTCTAGCTTTTAGTGTTTGACTAATTAACAGTACAGCTAGTATACATCATTCCAAAAGATCCATAAATATTTCTTCAGCATGTGGTCCTAATACAGTCAAACATAGGTACCACTTGTGCCCACTGCCAGATGATTTATGGCTAATTATCAACATATGTACATTATTATATAAACTGTGAAGCTCTCAAAATGACAGTTATGTGATCTGCCTAATTAGATAAATGACTATCATAGTAACTGAAAATACTACTGTTATATCCTTAACAACTTTAGGTAATTAAGAAGCAGTTGCAAACACATTCAAGTAGTCATGTTCAGTGGGGCATATAGCTATAAAACCAACTACTAATAAAATATATATATCAACTTCTGAAATGACTGACACATTGGATTCAAGCTGCAATTTTGTTGGCTATATGTGGCTATATGAAAATAATTTACGTAGTACAATGTGTTTGGCGCAACAACCAGTCAAATCCAAGCAAAGCCGCTACTGTATGTGTTGTCATGAAAGTTTACAGGCATTATCCTTAAACTGCCCTAGCCTTTCCGCCTCTACATACATACATGAAGAAATCGGACAGGAAAACACAGGCCACTCAGCTGATACTCTTACTTCGGAATCGCGACTCTTGACCTGAAAGTCAAGTAATGATTCCACACAGAGTAGGACTCGACTCCATACACTGTATTTCCCCCTATATACTTTTGATTGTAAGCTTCATATTTTAGTTCCATCATCAAAGTAAATACATTGTTGTTATCACATCTTGTAATTTTGTTGGCATTAGGAACAATTAGGTACTAGCTACTGCTTCAAAACTAACTATATTTTGATCATTGAAAATTTGTTATGATGTCATCAATAGGAGTGGAGTAGTGTTTGGAGTCGCAACTCCTACGGCGACGAGTCGACTCCAAAAACCCATGGAGTCGCCCAAGCCTAAGGTACACTACCCTAATCATATGCAAGGTAACCAGCATAGCAGTCATGCTGCATAATTATGTTCTGTTTATATGGCCTTGGGACCTAAAGGTGAAGGACAACAGCTCATCCTTCAGTAAACAACTTTGAAATCCCACATTGCCATGGAGATGGAAGCATTTTAGTTGCTATATTGTACAATTAAATGGCTATTCTGGAGGCAGGCATGTGTAGTATTTGGGTATACATGGTATTATACAAACTAATTCTCTATTATTGTCATAGGTAACATACTGTAGTACAACTTCTCTTGGGTTTTACTGGATTATGTATGAATACAGGTTCTGTGCAGTGTTGATATCTCCAAAATGAATATGACGTACATGTATGAGAGACGCCTTGCAGACTACGGTTATTATAATTCAATATATTTAGTTTCTACAGAAATTTCCATGCAGCATGCAAGGTAACACAAAAGTTATTTTAAATATTTAGCATTATTAATGGAGACAAGAGAAGAAAAAGAAGAAAATCAAGAATAGAAATTACTGTTTGATATAATCTGAGCTTACACAACTCTGTGTTTAGCAGGGTTAACCCAGGTCCAGAGAAACTGTCTGGGATGCACATCAACTCTGATTATGCAGATTTCACCTTATGGTAAATGATACATCATGAAAACCCAATTCAATAAGACATGCATTTCAAGCAAAACATTGATAACCCTGATTTCACCTTAATGGAAGCATTGAACCCTATTCTTTACGATAATCAAAGAAAAGCTTTCACAAAGAACTAGATCGCAATATGCTAAACAGAGTCATTAAAACTTTCAACCCTTTTATTTCTGGGCAACTGTCAACCACAATTAATTCACTTACCTGATAATATAATGACACCTTCATTGACTTTACCGTAAGGCTTACTTACTGGTTTTGGTATTTACGAGTGTAGTACTTGTTGATACATCTATATAGCATATTCCAGAATACTAGCCATTTCTCGGAAGGTAAAGTGGCCACAGTCACACTACTGTAACTCTGGTCTGATAATGCCATCTTTATATCTTCCATGATTTTGCTCGGATCTGGCTAACGTCTCATCCTCACAAACATTGGAACAACTGGATAATTAATTTTCATATTTTGTGCTCAGAATAGATGCCTGGTTGTATCGATGTATCAACATACATGTAGATCAACATTCAACATAGATTATGAATATGCAAGTATCTATAGGTGCCAGTGTCAATATTTTCTGGTGAATTTTATTTAAAAAAATTTCTTAATTAGCTTTGCATCTATTTAAACTGTTTAAACAAACACCTTTTATTAGTTACGATGTTGTAAAGTATTGGCTGTGTGTGTGCTGTGTTATGAGTTGCAACAAAGTTAGGCTGATGTTCATATACTGTAGCACATGTAGATACATGTACCTAGTTCATATAATTAATAGTTGTGCGGGCGGGCATGCGATTCTGATAAAGGAGGTCCTGATAAAAAATATTCTACTGTAGTGTTTAAATGTTTTGTTAGGCTTATAGAGAAACATATACAGGCCATGGGATTTCAAAAATCATGGGAACTGTGCATTTTGAACATGGGAACCCATCGGAACCCATATTCAGGTTCCGTCATTAAAGTCATGGGAACCCATTTTTTTCCATTTTAGTGTTTACACCATGTAGCAAAATTGGATCCGGATACCCTAGTGTCCTTACCGGTCGGGTACCCAGATACAAGACAGAAAACCCTTTGTTCCTTTTTTTTTGGGGGGGGGGGCTACGTTCGTCCACTTCCCTGGTACATAAACAACGTGCTTAAAAACCGCCATTCAAGTTAAGGGACTTCGCAGAAGTCATATGTTTGGTGTTACATGTCAATATTAGATTAGGCTAAGAAATTAAGGAATGTTTTTTATTTATTTATTTTGTTGTCGGTATAGGTTAATATTTAGTGTTACACTTCAATGTTAGGCTAGGAATATACAGTCTGCTCATTGACGTAAACAGTGTCCTTTAACTTGGATGATGGTTTTTGAAGCACGGCCGTTTATGTATCGGGGAAGTAGGCGAACGTAGAGAGCCCCCCCCAAAAAAAAAAAAAAATGGGATTTTAAGTGGGAACCAATTTTTGGGTTCCACGATTGTTTCCGTGAAATCTGATGGCCTGATATAATTTTTCTTTTGTGGCTCTACAATTGAAGGAAGTTTTGAAAAATGTTTGACTAGAAAATACCTAGATTTTTTCCAACTTTACAAGAAATCATATGATTTATGTGATACACACTACACAGTCGTTCAACATACATTAAATTCATTCAAAGTTCAAACCCACTTCAAGCAAAGAAACAAAGTAAAAACATCATGACATGCATGGGGTACAAAACTGGGATAAATCTTGATGCATATTCCCTAAACACTGTCTGCCATCATGTGACAGGCAAATACTTAATTAAAACCTGTTTTATCTCTCAAACATATTAAAGCTAGAACACAAATAGGGGTTCATGCTCACATTACAGAAAATAGGCAGCACAGTAGTACTGAACTACTGATGTATAATAATATTAATGCACATTATTCAATTAAGGAAACAAGAGAATAAGTTTAGAGTTTAAAGTAGCAAGATTATAGTAAGTTTGTGGTAACTGCTTCAATATGTATACATACATACATGCTTCATATGGCTACCAGATACAATTAACAGTGTCAATATTGAAACCGATGATTAATCAATTACGTTCCACTTATCCACTTATATAGTAGTTCCAAACTTCCCATTATAACCTGAAGCCAACAGTGGTTCATTTCAGAATGCTTTTCACATAATTTATTCATATTGATCAATTTCCTGATAGTAGTTAAAGGTTGGGTGGGGTTGGCTCCCAACATGATTTTCTTTATAATGCTTTTTGAAGCTAACGGAGGCCTAGGGTCTAAAATTTGAGTAAGTCTAGCACACAATTGGAAGGTGCAAAAGGTGATTTGTAATGTTTGCATAGGAAAAAAATTGAATAGAATTGAAAAATAACTTTAAAAAAAAAAGTTTTAACTTTATACACAAGAATCCCATGTGTCTCAATATAGTGAAAGTATTTCCATCCAAATATGCACACCGTGTTTTTCCATTGAAAATGTTTGTATGTTTGTTGAAACAGACTGGCTTTTGAAACAATTGGGATATCAGCACTTAGATCTTGTGTTATATATTATATACTGTGCAGTGCCAGTCTGTGTGGGTATAATCTAGCAAAAATGTTTTTTCTGTGCAGATTCCATGTTTTGGTTATAGTCGAGTTGGTTGAGTCGATATAATTGGTATAGTTATTAATTATACTGGGAATAGTTTAGTGGATATAGTTGTTAATATCAAGACTATAGAAGCTTTGTGTGCATTATTTTTAGTAGGTCAGCTAAAATGTTTGTTAAAAGCAGATATATTTGGTAATATCTGTATTGACCAATCTATACACCAATATTGGTTTTGAGAATATCAACAAACCCTTATAAACATCATGACCACATTATGTAGTGAAAATCAATATAAATATAAGGTACAATTAGGTAAAGTTCTGAAATACCTTGCTTCCTTGGATTCATTGCCATGACTACCATCCCCTTGGGTGACTTTAGTAAGAAAAAACTTCATCTTCAATATTTTCCACCAATGAAGAATGTAATCGCTCAGAAAAGAGAAACACACTTTAATGATCAAGGTTACACATTTCTTCATTTCCAAAGTGCATAATTCTCTTGAATGTAATAATTTTGCAGCCAAAGTTAAAAATGCACTTTAACATAGTGTGCATACAAACAAGTCTAACAAGAATATAATTGTCTAATATCCTGCAACAGTTCAAAACTAGAAAAGAATAATGGACAATTCTCCATTCACACAATATCAGAGATGATAGGACAATCAAAGCTATAGTTCCAAGTACTTAATATAGTTTACCCCCTTGAGTTTCTAATCTAACACAAAACAGATTGCATATTAATATGCCAACTGTTACACATACAGCTCATACTGCACTGTCCCTGCACACATACAGCAGTCACTACAATGATGGGGTTCCCTGTTCCTTGGCTATATTGACAAATTATGACAATCTATAAAACATCTGGAAATTTGATGCAATTTTGTCTCCTTGCCTACCAAATGTTTTTGTTATGGGGAAAAAAAGATTTTGACAAGAAAGATTTATTTTGTGGCTTTAGGGCAGTTAGTAGACTTTGTAGAGTTAATAGCACATTGGAGTTCAGCACCCTCCATTCTTCCAGAGGTCTTGTCATGACCCTATAGAGATGCTTCTCCATTGACAGCTGGTTATGTCACCTGAGTAGGATTGTTTTCTTATTAATGTCTCCAATTGTGGAATTTTTTCACTTTTATACCCACTTCATTAAAGGGTAGGTAGATCATACTGAGACCGGATGAATAGTAGAACCTCAGTTAACCAGGACCAGAGGTGGTTTTGAAAAGTTGGGAAACTTTATGTCATGCCAACTGTACTACAGATATGAAGAAGATATGTCTGTTTCTTCTCCTTTTTTTCCATGAACAAAATCATGTGACAAAACTGTTTATGCATTTTAAAACACCCATGTGATAAATAATATTTTTGCACAACTTGCTTCAATAAAAGTGTGTGCAATTAATGTATTACAGAGCTGTTCGGGTAATTGAGATGTTACTGTATTCTGTCAAATCTATCATTACAAAAGTGGATTGATAAAAAATAATATTGGTTGACAATAAGCATAAACAGCCTACAAAACAATTAAGGCTTAGTTGAGAACTACAGAAGCCAATGGTATCCTACTGAACGAACAAATGACACATGTAGGCTATGATTTACTTATGAAGCCTACCATACAAAACAATGTGTAGGCTAATGCACAGGGAGGCTCCTCAGTAAAGAGGTGGAGAAAACCCAAAGCAGACATGAATAATTGATACATACTGCATCCAGGACCATCATTTAGTGTCCTTAACCGATTAGGGGAAAGGTGGTATTCATCCACTCAGCCTTTGACCACTTTCTCAACAGCTAAGAGTAGAAGTAAGTCAAGTAACTACAACTGCCCATCAGCTCAACTGAATTGATCTTCTTTGAAGGATCCCATATGGCTCACTCCATGAAGTTGGGGCACATTAGAAAATAAGGTGATTTCTATGGTAAAAATGCAGTTATCATAGTTTTTGAGTGGAACTGTTTTCCACTACTTATAATTTTTAGATAGACATTATGTTAAACGT
>JAODAF010033685.1:0-11866 GCA_027574765.1 Molpadia intermedia
TTTAACGAAAAAAATCATTCTGGTCGCGCAAATCATCTCCGCCGATCATTGCGGTGCATTTGCATTGGGTATGTCAAGCCCCTCCTGCTCTATTTTTCCGAAAAGTTAGGACGAGAAACTATTTTTTTTTTTTTACTTGGCCTAAACAACGAATACTAATTAATGAGACTAATGACACTAAGAACTAAAATAAAACTACATTGATATGGTTATAAATTAAGGTTAGCGTTCATATGTGAGAAGAATGTTATTTAAGAATATATAATGATGGTAGTTTTTGTTTTACATACAGGGAACTTCCCCTTCTCGCTCGGCATTATGTCATGAGAATTCTATTTATCGATCAGCCAGTGGCTCAGGCAGGAGTTGCTTCCTGGGTGAGAGCATCTAATCAAGAGTAAGTATCACCATTTTCTAAAATGGTAATAATTTGCATAAAACAACATTCACTTTATGTGTACTGTAAGTCTTAATTTTTTCTATAGGCCTAGTCTGAATGAATATTGATTTGAATAATGGTGTTAGCTATAACTAGTGCAACAGATAACTATAGAAAATTAGAAGTTCAGAAAAGGAATGTAATGTACATGTAATCTATTTTTTTTATTAGCAATAATTACTTGCATACCCAAAGGAATTGACCACCAACAACTTAGATAATCTAAAACCTCCTGCTTGGAAAATCTTCTTTATTTCAGTCTACATCGTGATGCTGTGGGAACCCTTTCTGGTCTCAGAGTTTGGCATGATACCCCTCTCCCCGGTGGTCTCCCTGGCTGGCAATTAAACAGCATCTTTAGGGAAAACCTGAGAGTAGCCTTAGTAGGAGGGTATGTATATTGCATTCACTAACAGTTTCACATGGGGGGAGAGTTTCAACTTTTCTCTATATTGCATAATAATTTTTCCTCCTGATTCAGGGCTTTGTTTCTATTTAGCATTTGCCATTTTCTACATAAAATGTTACTCAAGCTCTATGCAGAACAAATTATCACACATCGTTTCATCAATCAATGACAAAGACAGAAAATCAAATCAAGAAAGTATGTAATTGATGAATAGCCCCTGGTCTAACCTATGATCTGTAATGAAGATGAATGTTACTTTATTCAGCAGTTGAGTATATAATATTACATGTAGTTATAATATATATGTTATGAGCAAAATCACTTGTAGGATGGTGAAATTCTGTAACCATTATAGCATTTCTAATATATTGTGCTTGAAATACTAATGTGACCTTTAATACTACTACTGTGGGATATGAATTTGGCAGAAGGTTACAGTCTTGCTATCTGACAACCCGATAGATCACGCTCATCAATGACAGAGAGGACACATACTGTAATCACTGATAGCTGCTGCTAAAATAATATGCAATGTCAGCAGGTTGCTACAGGGTTCTGGGGTGGGTTGTTTGAGGTCAATTATTGAAAGATGTAGTTGGGTGGGGGGGGTGGGGGGGGTTGGCAGTGAGTGGACAAAATGTTGGTATCCATTAATCTACAGTAACTCTTTTCTTTGCTTTTAAACACAGAGGGAAGCCATGGTCTACAGTTAGTGACACAGGTGCAGATGGCCATTTCAAAGATGTTTCATTTCTAGATAAATATGCCAAAGACAGGTGGGAGGTAGGTGTACATTTTGTTAAGAGGTCCACATTAAATCCCAGCTAGACGCAACGGATAGGTATTCAGTAAACATTTCAGTCATCCATCATGTGATAAGTAACTACACATTTATATATAATATGTATACATATTAATGAACAATCTGCCTTGGTGAAAAATAGCAGACCCAACTGGGACTGAAATTCAGGACCTCTTGCTCAATATGCAGTTACTCATCACAGCTGTCACTGAGACCAGACTGGTTGATTTAGTGTCCCAGAGTCTGGCGTCATGGCCTAGCTGGTTAGGGCGACTGTATACACTGTGCAGGTCCTGGTGCGAGTCCCAGTGGGGTAGGCTTGGGCGACTCCACTGAGGAATCACGATTCCGAACATTACTTGATTCCCATTGATGACGTCATTACAGTTTTTCAATGATCAACATATAGTGAGTTTTGAAGCAGTAGCTAGTACAGAATTGTTCCCAATGCCAACAAAATTGCAAAATATGAAGACACAATGTATTTTCCTTTCTTTGTGGTACTTAATTTTTTTCTATTTTCAATCATTAAAAGTTGCATGTAAAGGGGGGGGGAAATACAGTGTATGGAATCGACTGATCTACTCTGTGTGGAATGGTTACTCGATTCTCAGGTCAAGAATCGCGATTCTGAAGTAGAATGAAGTAGTCGCCCAAGCCTACAGTGGGGTCAGTTTAATTATTTGCTGACAGTAATGAGCAATTCTCAAGTACTGGCTCCTGTTTGTACTCAATCTTGCGTTCCTTCCCTCGTTCTGAGGCATCAGCCTACTTGTGTCGATAATTTATCATTAATATCGTCACAGAACTCATAATCAAGACTCCTTGAATTTTGCATTATAGATATTATAGATATGGCCATCCTTTATTCATGAATACAACTAAATGAATGATATATATATATACAATTCATATTTTTATTTCATGTTTTGTTAACTGTACCATAGACAATTTTCAAGTTGTTTACCCTCAGGTTCACTTTTACCGATCCTACATGAATATGTTTATTTCCAGGCTACAATATGGTTGGCTGCTAGCTATAAATGACTACCATAGCTTTTAAATCAGATTTTCATTTCTACCATTTGATCTATTTTTCTGTCGCTACAGTGCATTCTTCATTTCTTGGTTGGTTCACGAGGTCCAGACGCTCTCAGCAGGGATGTTGCTTTAGTTCTAACAAATTCCGGTTTGATGAAAATGTTAGTAATATTTATCAGTCTCTTCTTCCAAGTCATATTGAGTGGTAATTTCCTGTCAAAATCACTTTCCTTAGAATTTTTAATTTTCTTTCACTAAGGTTGTGTTTGGTAGTGTAGTTAGAATCAATGGAATTCCTTCTCGGTATGCTAAAATTTCAGGTAGCTACTCGCCGTCCACATGGACACTGTAAAGACATGTGAATCTTCTCTGCCCCACCCCCCCCACCCCCAGCGATTGAAACGATCAAGTCGGGGAGGGTTATACCATCATTTGAAAATCATTACCAAGTCTACTATATTAGTAGCCACAAGTAACATATTATGACTATTATCAATTTTAAAATGATTCTTAATTTTTCCTTCAGTCAAGAGAAGGGTAGCCTTCCTGTCATAACCCCAGCTGGCTTTCAGTTTCTCCTCCTAGATAGTGCATCGCAAGTCTGGTATTTTATGCTGCAGTACTTAGAAACAGCCGAGGTGAGATCAATGATATCTTCCATTCTTCATTAACAGTAATCCCTGTCATCGATGCATACTCATTTTTTCAGAGAATTGGTTCTTTGACATTTGTAATATTTTTAATGAACTGACTCTTGAACCTCAAATTCCCCAAAGAAAGTTTACAGGTAGTGGGGGGAAAAAACCTACCTTCAAGTGAGTTTGGAAGAGTCTTCTTTCTCTCTAGGTCCTTATGTGCTCTCAGATACTGTGGTCATTTCTTGTTGGCTTCCACCTATCGATCTGAAGTTATAAGGCATTTCACTTATATAGATAGTAAAGGAAATACTTTGAAGTTCAACCAAAGATGTTGCTTGTTATACCTGACTCTGAGTACCAGAATATGAAGATCTGTTTTTGAGTTGATAATCTGGTAAGAAATTAAACCCAGAACGTTGCTAAGATGGATGGTATACTTCTGACTACCAGAATATGAAGATCTATAGCAGCTGTTGGAGCTGATAATCTGGTTAGAATGCAAACCAGAATGTTGCTTGATATATGATGGTGTACTTCTGACTGCCAGAATATACATTCTTTATGCATATGTTTCATTATATCATGAACTTATAGGAGAGGGGTATCCTGCATTGTTGATAAAGAGCTGCTAAGTTTACTCCTTGTGAGTATGGTCACTAGATGCGTATGTTAGGGTTAGGTTTAGTCCCTGGTAAGCATTGAGAATACATTTCTGATTGTGACGAAATGTGGAAATGCATGCCGATACACTTAGTTAGAAATGTCACCAGTTTACCGCTACTAACCGTGAACCGAAACGTATGAATTGGCTGGTATGGTTGATACTTATTTATCTTTACATGTCTTTATTTCAAACTGGGGTCTAACTCAGTTTGTTGCTTTAAGAAATAAATTTATTCAAAATCTTTATAAAAAATCCCATCTCTTGATTTTTACATAGACTAAAGATGTTAACCTTGTAAGTCAGTTGTCGTTCCTGTTTCAGCTCAGCTTCTCAACTTTAGGAAAGGTAGGTTCACAAACTAGTGATAATCTGTTAATAATAATAATAGTGATAATCTGCATGTGTATGTCATGTATGAAGCCCTAATTGGATAAAGAGATCAAAGATGAAACAAACATCAGCCTACCAGCCAGGCGCGTAGCCAGACTTCTCGGTGTGGGCAAAATGATATCATCGTTCCCGAAATGTTTCGTGCGCGTTGAAATATATAGGGTTTACAATGCTCACAAATTTTTTTTTACCTCTTTTAAAGATTTGGGTGAACGGTAGATATGTTATTTGTTATTCTTTTCATTCAATTTAGGTCCAAATTAATTAAAAATTGGGGACAAATTAGAACAAACTCTCCCCAACATCCATATGAAGGAAGTTACAGGTATGGGTTGGTAATTTCAGATTTAATTTTCCACCCCTATTTGCAAATTGGTTTTTAGTTTACCTGCAACTACACATAAAATATCTTGATTTTTCTTTTGTCGAGGGGTACTTTCCCTTTAAATACAAACATATGTATGTTTACAGCATGTTTATCTGTCACATGCCAGCTCTGATTTACAATGAAGTCCTAATCATAATCTCTATAATTCCAGGATTATGTCTCTGAGGGGATGAGTGATACCCAGTTACAGTTCCTGCAGCATCTCAGGGAGCTTGGGCTTGTCTTCCAAAGAAAAGTAAGAATAAATGTTAAATGATGCTATCTATATATGACATCTCTGTATATTCAAGATAAACTACCTTGACATGTGGACATATATTTATCTATAACTTTGTAAATTTACTTTCTACAAATATGTCCGTTTACTTATTTTCAGCGAAAATCTGGAAAATATTACCCAACACGATTAGCTATTAATCTAGCTTCAGGTATGTTTCAACCATTGATATAGAAAGCTCTTCGAATTTGAAGGGGTTCATGGTTATTACACCTCATTAAATTTGATATACTGAAAATATAAGATGTTCCAGCTTCCATTTTGTTCTCTTTCCATTGTTGATTCTTGCTAGGTTGATTATGTGTTTTGACAAATCGACAGATTGGGTGGGCATGTATACTTCCTGTGTTCACCCACTTCCTGCACCACTGGTTTCAACAGATCGCTTGAACCAGCTGGATTCAAGTGAAACCATTTCTAAATGTAGTCAGGGATCTATCAAGCCTAGCCTCCAAGAAGTGAAAACTGGTCAGCTGCTCATTGTCTGGAGATAACATGATCTAGTTAGCAGTCATAAGATCTTCTAGTAAATGTACATGAATCCTCATAACAACACATGTGTGTACAGTTTGTAAACATCCATTTTTCAGTTTGGTTCTTTCATATATGTTATTTTTATTCAGTAAATATTGATGTCTGAATATTGTTAGATGGCGGTTGGTATTTTCGTTGGACGAACAGGCATGTTGTTGTGATTTTGTTTATGAATTGATGAAACCTTATATTTACTTTCCAATGGAATTCAGGGATTACCAATAAATGTCCCATTCCTCTGCAATATTTGTTTGCTTCCATATTTATGTCTTAACTTTCCAATTTATTCTTTCCATTCAAAGAAATATTTATATTGAATATTGTTAGATGGTCACTGGTAATTTGGCTGAATGGCATTAATATGTTCTTTTAACTTTCCTAATAAACCGACAATATCTTTTTAATTTAATTGATTTAATTACGAACATAGATTTAACCAATTTTTTTTTTAAATTGTGTTTGCAGGAAATGTCAACATGGATGCACAAAGAGAAGGATTCATTGTCATAGAGACCAACTACAGAATCTATGCTTACACAGATTCAGACTTACAAGTTGAAATTCTTGGACTTTTCTGTCAGTTGCTTTACAGGTAAATTGTCAGGTGTATATTGAATTAGATAAATACTAAACCATCATTATATATATCTAGATGTAACATCATTTGCCCTCGTGTGTTTAATTTCTGTTGTATATGTGTTACTTCCCTGTTATCTCCATCTGCGTGGTAAATAAATGTTTCATTCTGGATTGCATCACTTCTTGCAACCTCTGCTCGGCCTGCTAGCTGTATTAAAAATAGGGTCACCACCAGTTGCAGATATATTTTCACGGTGGATGATTGACTCACGCGATCTGGTCACGCGATCCGCCAGTCTGGCCTCATGGCCTATCTGGTAGGGCAGGAGGTCCTGGATTCAAGTCCCAGTGTGGTCAGCAGTTTTTCACTCTGCTGATTGTATATGTACTGTATATAAATTATAATGCCAAATATCAAGACAAGACAGCAACTTGTATTGTGTACTGGTAGGATTTGTGGGATATTTAATGGCCATCATTTCAAACTTAAAATGTTAATACATACAAGATTGCATTTCATATATTTATAGATACATACTTTATCTAAAGACACTAAAGGCCAATTAATTATGGGGGTAAATAACAGAAACAACAAGCAAGAAATCCTACCAAAATTGGATCAAAAGAAGCTTTTAATAACGTTCCCCCTTTTTTTCAAAATGGTAGCCATTTAAATATTTCAGGTGCTTAAAATGTTAATACATACAAGATTGCATTTCATATATTAATAGATATTAGATACATACTTTATCTAATGATACTAAAGGCCCATTAATTAGGGGGTATGGTTTTGTACTGCATGGGGTGAGTACGTGTTAAAGTTACGTAGGACACGGGAGCTGTGAGAAGGTGTCTGTTTTATATTTGTGCCTTTACAACTATGTTTGTGTAGTGCCTGGATACTCAGATGAAGTACTTATCAAACAATTGTCATGCAACAGAGCATTACCAGTAGGTCAGCTGAACCTGAAGAGGGTTATGATTGTGAACTGTATATAGTAGCCAAGACCAGTCTGTGACACAAATCACATTACTTGTCATGCAACAGAGAATGATGAGTAGACTGGCTAGTTGACCACACGATAATGATAGTGAGCTGTATATCTGTTAAGCCCATTAGGTCACATGACCAGACCGTGGTCCTATACTTGTGGTTGCAATGATTTGTTATATTTCACTTTCTCTAGATTTCCAAATTTATCAGTGGGCATGTTAACCAGGGAGAGTGTACAGCAGGCTGTAGCCAATGGAATCACAGCAGAACAAATCCTACATTTCTTGAGGTCTCATGCTCACCCACAGATGCTGGCAAATGTATGTACAGTATCTGAATAGACACCCTGGTAGTCGAATCCTAACAACTCTTTAGCATTGTATTATGCAAAAACATTTGTTGATGTAAACAAATATGTAAATTTTAATGTGTTTCAGGAGAGTTTAGAGCAACAAAGAAACCAGACCTCATTAGGATAGAGATACCAAGATACCAAGTGCTCCTAAGTGTCTCACCTTGTTTGGTAAACAGTTCTCAATAAGCTCTAAACTTTCTTACACAGTGACAGTCTTGTTAGTCTCTCATCTAAAGTCACCTTCACTGTCTGCCAGTGGAACAATCAATTAAGTTCTCATCTCATCTCATCTCAATTAAGTTTACAAATCCAACAACAAACAATCTCCAAGTTGCAGATGAACTTCATTTGCGATCAGCTGCCGTAGGTCTTCTAGATCTTCTTCACAGTTTGGTGAATTTAGAACACATCATGATTCATTTGCCGATAGATCTTTTTCATGCCTTGCTTGGTCCTAGGATGTGGAATGAACTCCACAACACAAGAATAAATTCATACACATGATCCAAAACCATTGCAATTTCATCTGTTCCAGCTAGCCCACCAGAAGTGATACTTTTATTCCATTCTGTATGTGTCTTTTTTGATTTTGGTGCATTATAATTTTGATTGGTTGATTAATAAATAGTGCAGATTTCTTTGAATCATGAGTCTGCTACCTTGAATCCGGTTCCAATTAATTCACAAGTTGGTAATTTTCGTTGATGTCTGATGTCTGATATCTTGACAGTGGGTTCGAGCTCCAGCTGGGTCATGAAGTTTGGTTTTACTCTCTTTGAGTACATCAGCAATTAATAATGATTTAAGTCCTGCTAGTTATTTTGCTCCATATTGTCCTTTACCCGGCAGTGAAAGGTTGTTCAATCTGATGGATACTGTAATTTAATTTTTTCATAGAAACCAGTCATACCAGCAACTATAAGTGATCAGGTCAGACTATGGGAGCTAGAGAGAGAAAGATTGACATTTACTTCTGGTAAGTTAAAGCAACGTTGGCATTTTGTAGTCGGTATGTGCTGCACATTCACAGATTGGTTAAGGCATTTTTGGTTCCTTACAAAAGGAACATATGCATTCGACTGGTGTGTATGTATGTTAGTGCTAGGAGTTGTAATCGAGTAATCATTCATAATCATGATTACAAACAATAGCCACGATTAATTTAATATGAATTGACTACGGCACGGAACCTGTTCAAAACATGAATTTTGTGAAGCGACAGTATACACTACAAGCCGGAGTAGTGTTGCCTACGTTTACTGAATCTGTGTATGTGGTTAAATCTTGGACTGTCAATTCTTGACAGTGGGCGGGGCTTAACAAAATTCTGATAACAATTTTTTGTGTACACAATAACTCAACAAGGGAAATATGGATCATTATCATAATGATAAGCATGATTTGGCTATTACTCACACGTCAATTTAACCGGTCAGCATCAGCACTGCACTTTGATCTGGTCAGCAATTTCTTGTTGATGAGATGAACACAGAACATGTGGCTATCCAAAGATGTTCTACACACTGTACTAGTATCAAGGTCAACCAAGGTGAATTCTTTCCACTGTTAATAGGCGATGTCATGTCAGATACTATTCATATCAAGAAAATATTTTTCACATAGATCTCTCTCAAAGTGTGCTGCATTAACTTAGTGTTCGCATATAGGCCTACGTATGATTGTTCACATGTATTAGTGTGCCGTGAAACCGAAACATTGAATCTCTCACCCTAGAATGTTTTTTAGATTTGCTCGCAACAACCTGTTTTGCAATCATCATATTTCTTTCTTTTATCCTTGACAGGAATTCTTTACAATGATTTTCTCTCTCAACCTGATTTTGATGTTTTGCGAGATTATGCAAGGGTAAGAACTTCTTTTCTCAAATTTACAGATAAAATGTTTATATTAACATAGTGCTTTTCAAATATGTAATAACAGCAGTCCATTATGATTATTTCATTCACCGCATGACCTAACCTTCACAAAACTAGATGCGATATTCTTCAATCTGGTGGGGCAGAAATTGAAAACAAATTTTTGTTGTCATGCTAATCAGGAATCTATGCAATCATTTTATTGTTTGCATATAAGTATGTGTGTGACATCTCACTTATGGACTGAGTATTTCCACAAAGTTGTATCAATTTCATCCTTGACATGATATAATGTACACTGTTGCTTTTGTAGTCATGTGAAGAATATTAATGGATGTGCATTTTGCCAGTAAGGGTATACATATTTATTACAATAATTTGTAAATTTAGATATGTTTGATTATGATTTAGGAGCATTGTTTGCTTAAAGAAGGCCTCCTTTTTAGCTTAGCAGAATCTATGGGGGCATGTGTCCCCTCTGCTCAAGGTTCTGACTCACGTCCCCAGAGCTACCCTTCCTATATGACACTGCTCCATCAAGAAGAAAGGCACATAAGGATGTTACTTGCAAGTTGGCAGAATCTATGGGTGTGTGTCCCCTGTGCTCCTCGTGGTCCTGGCACACTTTCCCAGAGCTACCCTTACACTATGTCACTTCTCCATCAGGAGGAAAGACAGAGACAGATGCTGCTTGCAATTTGACAGAAAGTGCTACCCTTTTGCAGAGCAACCCTTCCACCACAGAATCCAGAAATCACCAGTAGTGTTGATATGGTGATGCCATATGTATAGAAATTCTCATCCGAATAGCATTCTCATACCATACCGACCGCAATCAGGTTTACCGCATACACATTCAAACCACAATCCATCTGTATATCATTCATAATAGCATCAATATATATGGAATCCTAGGTTATGTACAATTGCATTTCAAACTCTATAGGCTTGAAACCTGCATTTTGGTAGAAGTAACAATCCAATGGAAGATTTTGTATATTTCTTCTATTTCAGGATCTAGGAGTGCTGACCTGGCATGACCCTAAACGAAGGGTCCTGGTGATTGCACCAGAGGGACATGAGGACATCAAGAGATTCTGGAAGAGACAGAGAAAAGGTCACTCTAGCTGACAAAGGATTGCATCATCAAGGGAAAACTAGATGAAAATAACCGAGCCAAATGATGCTGAGAATCATCATCAAGATATTCTGGAGAGAGGAATTAATGGCCACTGTAGCTGACAAAGGATTGTCATGAAACGAAACCTTGATGGAAAACACTGAGCCAAATGATGTTTGCTTATTATCAAACTGTCAGAAATGACTGTACTAGCGACAAAAAACTGAATAGAAAATCTCAGTCAAATAATTACGAGAACTTGAAGCATGTTGGCTGGACTTCTATCCGTTCAGCTCAGCTGACTTTGTGATCACCCTGTTTTTTGTTCTTCAATACATTCTCATTCAGGGTGGCTATCAAACCATGATGAAGAAGTTGCTTCAACCTTAACAGGTTTTGAGAGAAGTGTGCAAAGACTCACATCTGTTGGAGAAGTATTTTAAATGATGACCCTTGGAGCAGGATCTGCTACATCATCATTTTTGTGTAATTCTAACAGAGTGTAGCTAGGTGTAAATGTCAGCACCCAAAAATATTGAGTAGGATTTTAATCTACAAGCTTTTATATGCTATTCATTTACAATCATGTTTTAAAGGTGTGATTGTTTTTTAACAAAAACTGGATTCTGCACCAGGATTATTACACCAGCTTGTTGTAATATGTAGGTGGTCAATTACTGAAAAATAAATGAAATCATTCCTAAGTGCCATCTCCAGGCTTATGTTATGTAAGTTTTGTTGGATATATTCATACAATCATGTGACATGTGCATATGTTTAAATTTCAATTCTTTTATGTATTGTCATATGTCAAAAGAACACAGATATTCCCACAAGGATTTCAGTCATTTAAATTGGAGAAGACCAATAAAGGACCTACTTATGAATATAACATGTAGTAGAAAATGCATTAAATAAAATATAATTTGTTTGGTTACTGGATTGATTGTCGACCCTGCCTGCAAACAGTTACTTTCTTTCCAGCTACACCCATGAACAATATGGTTTTGTTTAGTACATATCAATAGGTGTATGTTAATGGGCATTACTAGCAGATATATCTAATATGGAGCTGTAATATCCTTAACTTAATAATACAACAAATAAACAAGAAAATAATATATTCTGCATTCTATATTGACATTTTTGGTTCCTTGCTTACAGCAAAGGAACCTAAGCATTCAACTTGGCGTATGTATGTGTGTGTGTATGTGTGTGTGTGTGTATGTGACGCTTGTCTCGTTCTCACTATAACTCGACAAGGGAACAACTTATCATTATGATAGTTAGTGGGTTTATGCCCCAGAGGGAGTAGGTGAACCCTATTGTTTTTGGTGCTCATGTCATGAATATTAATGA
>JAODAF010033796.1:0-11864 GCA_027574765.1 Molpadia intermedia
AGCGGTCACGCCTCACTCGGCATCACTTTACATGCTCACGATTTCTGGTAACTATTTGGCTAGTTTTGGGCAGCATGTCAACCAGTAAAGAGGTGTCTGAGGACTCAGAACACTCCGCATGATAAGAGTTATATTTACAGAGTGATATCTAACTAGCCCGATAGATGACACCTTCCTATTACTACCATCAGCAGTGTTGTCGCACAAGATGCTATTACCATCGGATGACACCCCTCCCTTAACGTATATCATGCATATTGACAGCGATACTGTGCTCTCAACTATATAATCAATAAACCTTATCACGTGGATGTTGAGAATTCCTGCTCAAGACACCTGCACAGCTGGCGATGGCCTTGTGTACACATTCCAAGCAGTCATGCCTCACTGGGCATCACTTTACATGGCCGCGGTTTCCGGTAACTACTTTCCAGTTTTGAGCAGCACGTCAACCAGTAAAGAGGTGTCTGAGGACTCAGAACTAATGTTTTCAATAAGAGTGTAGTGAGCTACTACTCGCTACACGCAGCAAATTTGTGAGTACTCTCGACGAGTACTCGCACAGTGTAATACCAGTTCCGCGAAATCCTAAAATTCGCGGAACTGGTATTACACTGTGCGAGTGACAGTCATATACAGTACTCCTTCAGTGTAATACCAGTTCCGCGAAATCCTAAAATTTGCGGAACTGGTATTACACTGTGCGAGTGACAGTCATATATCTAGTGTTTGATACGTGATCGTGAATTGGTGTTTAATCGCAAGTAGCCTTTCTAGTACACGCATATCTTCCTTGCGAGTACTCTGCAAGTAATCGCTACTCGCTGAAAACACTACTCAGAACGCCCAGCATGATAATAGCAATGCACTATTACTGTATTAGTTAGGCTATACTAGATGACAGCTGCCAAAATAAGGATTCAACACTTGGGCAATTCCACCGTTAACGCCGTGACACGCTTATCTTATTTTTGAAAAACAATTGTTATTTTTGAAAAACAATTGTTATTTCGGAAAACTTCAGACATTTAGCTTTAACTTGATACCAAATTTAATAACTTGGATACAACGATTTTGAAGAATTAGTGGTCATGTCAACCTTTGCGTGGAATTGCCCACCTTTCTTTTATTAATTTCTTCTAACTTGTAGTTCATATAAGAGTTAAAAAAACTTGTGTTACTTTTCAAGGATGAGAAAGCAATTAATGTCATTGATTCTTACTTTCTTGTTATTTATTCCTTTTTATCATGTCATCCGGTATCATTTGTTCATAATGTGCCACCTGGCACAGGGGAAGCTGCCCCCTGCCCTTCTGCCAAGGGGGCAGCGAGGGCAGCATGGTGCCCATGGGTGCTCTGCTTAGATAGTCGTACCAACCGATCTTAGGCGTACAAAACTCCCCTTTGTAAAGGGCTGCCCCCACCACTCAAAAAAAATCTGGCGCCTCTGATCTGCAATGTACATATAGATCGGATATCAGGAAACCCACAATATTCGCCTGCTCAATTGCCACTGCACATCTCGGCTAGTAGCGAATTGATTAGTACAGTAGTTTGTTATGCTAAATATGTTGAGACCAATACAAAATCTATATATTCTCAATTGATCGGTCAAATTCATAGGCAAAACACCTCCCTAGTGACAAGCTGGAAGTTGGCACTATTACAAATTTTTAATGTTGCCACGTTCAGGGGGCAAGTAGCTCAGTCATAAGAGAGCACTTATTTCGAACCCTAATAAGTTGATTATGAGAAATGAAGCTATTGATTCCGGTTGAGCGATTACTGATGGTGCTTTTGCATTATTTTCATTGAATTTTTTTTTTTACTGTTTTGATTTTGAGTGTTGGGCTGGAGGATCATATTAAAGAATGGTTCTATAAGGAGTTGTTGGATGTTGTTACCAAGCTTGGTGACAAAGAGTTTGTCAGTGATCCCTTGCGGCGACTGCAATGACCATGTCGGCAGGAATGCCAGTGGTTATGAAGGTGTACATGGGGGCTTTGGTTAAGGAGAACGGAATATGGAAGCTGAAAGATTACTGGAGTTTGCTGTTGTGGATTAATTTAGACGTTAAATGGATGATGATGATGATGAGTGTTATTTTAGAGGTTCCATTGGCGGACTCTGCCCCTAAGACTTCGGCTGTTCTTCTCACTACTCAGCGTTAACTAAATATTGCCATACTCGCCGCTCTTCCACAGACATCTCTTCTTTTCATATGTACATGTCTAGCTTTCATGGTTTTAGCCCCTTTAACTTCATTGAAATTCTTTGCAAAAAATGCAGAATATGCAGATTTGCATTTTTTGTAATCAGCAGTTTTGTGAGCTTTGTCGGTGTTTTTTGGGTCATTCTTCTTTTGCTTCTTCTTTACTTGTGTTAGTGGGTGGATGTCACATGGCCTTTCAAAGTTCCTCCTCTGAATGGACAGCCTTTTGCATAAAACTTCTGGAAGTGTTTTGACAGATTCCAAATTCAGAAGGTATTTCATGATGACAATGTGTGAGGTAGGATCGTCTCCAGACAAAATTGAATTAACATATTCAAATCCCACAATGGGCCAAATTCTTTTCACGGCCTCTGATAACTTTGGGAGGCTTTTCCAGATCACATTGGGATTGTTTTGTAACCACAGTTATGGAGATTGGAACTGATTCAGGAGGAAGTGATGTGCTACTCCCCTTTGGCATCAGTCTTATTCCCTTTAGCTTGAGTGCCTGCGCGAGATCACCAAACGCACAGGTTGTTCTGAGTCACAACTAATATCGGTAGCCATGAGTCGGGCTTTCCGTCTGGCCATCATTCCCCGCCAAACCTTTGAAATGATTGTAGCAGCACATTCCTTCTTTACCCACTGATCAAAGTTGATGCCTGCTTCTCTTTGTAAGGGGTCATCACTATTCCTGAAATCAAGTATTCTAGATATCATTCGTCTATAATGCCAAAATAGTCTCAACTGTCTTTGGCCCACCCCCTCTCTGTGTATGTTGATAAAAGTAACTTGCCTGGCTGTAATGGGTATGTTCACCGCCTTCAGTGGAAAATCGCATAAGGGATGGTATGGGAAGTTCACGCAACAGGACTGATGAAACATCTATTAGCTTTATCATGTATGGCGTCAAATCTTGAGACCCATATCGAATCACAAACAATTTGTGGAATAGATCTAAATGTTTGCGAAGCTCCTGCAAATCGGATTGTGTCAAACCCCATCTGAAATCAGAGGCCATCTTTGAAGATTTGTTGTAGCCTTCTTTTGGGGAACATGGGGGAGGATCCGAATTTCTCAACATGAATATTGCACTCGAGAGTGTCCTCCATATCTGAGCCTCCAACTGGAACTCTGATAATGTGTTTGATGGCCAGTTCAATGCCATCCTACAATTGTCATCAATTTGGAATTTAAGTAGGGATTCAGTCACGCCATCCAGTATCGAACTATACTGCCTCAAGAATGATTCGTGATGATGTAATATCACGTGCGCATCCGTTTTGTTCAGGGTCAGTCTCTCCTTTAGTGAACCATCACTGTTGATGGCAATGCGTGAGGCTTTCTTGATTCCTCCATTGATCAAGTTTTGCGTGTATTGTTCAAGTGCCTTGTTCATCATCGCCTTGCCCTTACTTGGTGGTTTAATTTCAGTTGACAACAGGGCAATTGACTCCAGTTTGAGACGAATCATTTTCTCAACGATTCGTGTTGTTGCATGATCAATGCAAAATACAATTCTGTTAATTGGAATTGAAGGTAGCAAGGAATTTGGCAAGCCTCTGTCGAATGTTTTATTTAACCCTGAGCGAAAACCGGTAATTGGATGTGTGTCTCCCTTCGTGGTTTTATCACCTAGCATATACATATTGTATGCAGAATTAGATGTGGCTGAAAGTTCTACTGGACCACCCACAACTGCATCCAGAAATGGTGAATCCCCTGTTAAGAAGAAATTTACTGACTTTGTTGTCGGGTCTTCATCATCACCATGAACAGATTGCTCAAATTCGACGAATTCGTTCAACCATCGGGTAACCCTCCAGTGGACCCGATATTGGCCTCCATGTTCCACCGGTGATCGTCACCATAGAACATACACACTGGCCATATATCATGAGGGCTGTGGAATCCACCATTATGAAAGAACTGTTTATTGTTAATGTTAGATACTGAGAAGACGGAGCTCATTTTTCCACCTATTTCCCTACCATCTCCCCATAAACGCCACCATTCATTGGCAGGCAGATAGTAGTACAAATATCGCAAACAGTGCAATAATCTGGATGGATTGATGTGCAGACCACTTTTGGTGTGACTGTCGGCTGGTGTGTATGATGGCTGCAATATTGCTTGATATTCTTTAAACAATTCCATTCTCCTCTTCTTTATAGCATAACTTGAAGGGAACTGATCATAGTATTTTTTTCTGAGTTATACCGTATCCATTGTTATTATCAACAAGATCAATGACATCATCTACTTCCATTTTATTTGTAGCCGAATGATCCAAATATGTTTTACTGGAGTAGATAGATGGAAACCTGGTCAAGTACATCCAATAGATCTTGTAGATTTAATGACCCATTCACCACTTTCTAATGGTCGACTCCTCATGTGGGTCATCTCATACACAAGGGCTGCTTTGAATGTTTCCTTGCCACCCTTGTGCACATCATTTGCCAATTCTTTCAAGATGTTCCTCTGTTTCTTGACACGTTTAGAGATGTTTCTATTGTATCCTTCTCCTCCTTCCTTCTGACTTGATTTAACCAAGGAGTCTGTACTTTTCCGAAGTGATGTACCTGTGGGCCTAGTTACTGTAGATGTACATGTCGGCCTACTTGGTGTGGAGAAATCATCCGAGCAGTCCAAGCTGGGAGCATATCTAGGCTCACCATTGGTGCTACTAGAGATTTGCTCTTGGTACTTTTTGCGTACCTGTGAATCAGTGCCTGGACAAGACATTATGGGAGTGGTCTTCAACAAAGTATCTGATGGACTTTGATCCTTTGTATATGCTGGACTGCTTGACTACACCATGGGGTTGGCCTTGCTGGAGCTCTCTGAATGGTGGAACACCTGGTTTCAAATCCATGAAACTGTGAAACATAGTCTAATGGCCTGTAGTGCTCTGCAAGTCCTGTTGATGGGCATATCCAACAAGGTGGTTACAATGGGAAGTGGAACAAATGTCCTGCACTCTATCTTAACTGAATGATATGTAGGATGCAACATATACAGTTAGTGGACTTACACTTTGAATCTTCATGACATTTCTTCAAACTTTCCTCCAGGACCCTTGCTATCTCATCCCAAGTATGAGAGCGTGAGATTTCATACTTCTTGAACACATGACACCTCTATGCTATCTCCTCAGTGACAGATTGCAACACTTCTTTACTGGGGTCATCAAATAAATTGCGGAGCAATTTATGTAAACGATGTTTGAAAAGACGCCCATGACTAAAATGCTTCAAAACATGGCACATGGGAATATATGGCCTGCCACTGTGCATGATAAAACACTGTTGAGGATTTTGCACATCCGTCAATGGTGGAGGAATGTTAACTTTTTGCTGAATGCGTCCTTTGGTGCTCTTGTGACTGGGTTGCATGTTTTTTTCACATACCGGTATGTGTTGTTTGATGTTGTAGAAGTTGGTTCAGACTTAGATGTGATCGTATCTTCACTATGATGAATTTCCTCCTTTAACGTGCAATCTTCTTGAAAAGTCCTCCTATCCATGCATTCAGAATTAGTCCCAATTGCATCTGCACGTTGCACAGGCCCAGACGACTCAAGATTGGTCCTGTCTGCAGTACGGGTTTGCAAGTGTGTAATAATACCTGCATGCCGAAAAGCAAAGATGAAGTATCCATCATTGCTGTTGGTTGTATAAACACCATTTTTGTCCAGCAATGGGTTGAACTCATATTCAATTGGTGTTGTCTTACACAGACCATCAAGTTTACGAAATGTTCCATCGTACTGAACAGCAACACTGAAATGTTTTTTTTCTTCATTTGACCGCCCCATATAGCTGATACTGCTCACCTGATAAGTTCATGGTGGATTTAATTTTAACACCATGAATTACCTTGACATCAACAAAGTTCTGTTTCTTTTGAGCAGCCACTTTTTCACTTACGTCTGTAGGTACTGTCAGATCTATCACCAAGTTGGAGTTTTTAGGGCGCTGTTCATGGTGTGTGCGTACCACTGGGATTTCAAGAAGTAATATCTTTGGATACAAAATGTCAGATATTTCACATTTGAATTGAGAAACAATTTGACATGAATCGCAAAGTCGTTTTCTGAACGGTTTCAAGTCATTGCATACATTCTGCAGAGCTACCTCTGAATCAAACAATGCAGTCTTGATCGTATTAGCGGGTAATATAACAGGACAATGCGACATACTTGGAAATTGCATGAGATTGCCACAGGATAAACATTGGCCACATGACAGTATTGAAAGCTTGAAAGCATTTGTTTCGACTTCAGAATCACCCACCAATGTAAAGACATCAGTTAAGACAGGATCCATACTACCCTGCGTGTGGCGAAGGATGCCAGATTCGCTGATAGAAAGTTCCATACAGGCTGTCTTACTGCAGGCAGTATAGGTGATTGGTATCTTTCTCTACACGACAGAGCAGTGCGATCCAAAAGTGAACCTCTTGGGAATGCTCTACTTTGCAGAATATCATCATAACAATAATACGAAAGATCCAGGAACGAATCAACTGCACATGAGTTGTTGTTTTGAGCCACTTCTGCAATTTCAATTGTTGCTGCAGCTATGAGCCCTGGTAACCACCTGATAAAACAGAGATGTTGAAAATAACTCGGGTATGTACTCATAAGACAACAGGATCACAATGCCAGAATAGCATCGGATGAAGGTAAAAGAAAGAAAGGGAGGCCACATACAACATGGAGGAGGGCAGCTGAGACAGGGAAACAACTTGTGGAATAACTGGCAGCAAGCAGCGATCATGGCCAGGGACAGGTTGAATTGAAGGAAGCTATTGAGTGGCCTTATACGCCCCCTGGGCGTGAAGAGGATAAGTTTAGTATATTACTGTTCAATTATACCAAATCAACTCACACCAGATGTTGAGAGGGACAAATCCAAAATGGACCAAATTGTAATCACAGGTTGTTTCAGCTACATTTTATTGTTGGACTTCGGCATTGAAACATCTGTAAAACATCACTCAAACCAGTACCCAAGAGGACAACATTTTAATGAAAAACCTAAGGAAATTTCCCGGGTAAATTGTTCGATTATTTTGTCTGATAAACTTGCTGTGGATTGAAAGAAGGTAGTAATTTTAATTTGTTAGGTTAATGAATTGAGAATCTAAATTTCTTTATTGGTCTCAAAATATGTAGCCTCAAACTAGAGATGTGTAAGGGTTGCCATTTAGCTCATCATCACTAGAAGTTAAAATTTAAACTGTTCATTTCTTTTCAAAAAGAGTACCCGGAAACCAAACAGTCGTTCGGGACCCTCATACAGTATAATATAGCATACTACAGTTTGGGTCTCTTTCAAAACATGTTAAACTGTGTGATGTACCATTCATTTCTTGCCACTTCATCAGTTTTGTGTAGTGCCAGTCTCATATCCTTCCATGTACAATGGGCCTGGAATTCATTGGATGTCTATACCTTCATCTGTTTCCCCTGCAAATTAAAAAAATACGAAGCAAATATTTAAATCAGAAATCATAAAATTCACAATGCAAGCAACTAAAGTATAGATCGTAACTCAGTGCTTTTCCACCTTATACCTGTAGGAATTTCTGTAGTATATATTCTTGAAAAATACTGTGCAGTACAGTATACGTGTACATTGTACTCCTCAAAAATGGGTCAGTATCATGTCATGCCACTACCAAAATATGCCAAATTTAGTACATTAAAGCCGCAATATGAGTTGGATTTTTTTTCCGGCGACGAACATCAACATATGGATAATATGTTATAGCCGTTATCAAAACAACATTGATCAATTGCAAATTCAACCCAATTCCACCAACAGGAAAGTCAAAATAAACGAACGAAGCTGCAGTGCTATTTTTCATCACGTATGAACATTAGCTGGCACAATAAACAAGGTCGATTCGAAGCGAAATATTTGAATGACAATGTCAGTTTTTTAGCAGTAAATTCGAGACTACTCTAAACCATTTTCTTCAACTCTGATTGTAAAAAGGTAGTCATTATTTTTAATCACTTATTCAAAATGTTAACTCCTTCTTGGGTGTTCTCGCATAAGTTCAAAATTTGAGTAACATCAACTGTAATTGGCATTCTTTTATATTCCCCAAAACTTACTGGTTTGGGTATTTACGAGTTACCATACTCACCTTTTAAGGGTACATCTAATTAGCATTTTGTCCTAATATGGCACATGTAAATGGGACTGTTTGGCCCTCCATAGGCCTACCTGACGTTGGGTAATCGGAATAGCGCCATTGTTTTTGTCCCGAATCAAAATTTCACAGGTGGATTATTTCGGACTACTTTTGACTCGTTTTTCATCGTTTCAAAGTGGATATGTGCTCATTTATTGGCCGTCCGGGGATTCTTATTGGATTATCTTGGTTATCGACGTAAATAAGATATTGTGCACCTCGTGGGCCGTGGCAAGTCTGAATTTATTAGAAACGCACACTGTTACATGTTACCCTAATTGCTATCATACAGCTGTGATTGTCCCAATGAAAAGTTCGGCCAAAATAAATGCCGAGTCAATTTTCATTTTTAAATCTCGAAGATGGATGCATATCACAATCTCTTGATCAGTTTAAAACTGCATAATGCATATCACAATCTCTTCATCAGTTTAAAACCTTAAGGCACACAGCATTTATCTAGTATATTTTATTGCGTGGTGGTTTCTATTTTATTACATCTGTTCTTCTCTATTTTGAGTAGTAAATTAATGACAGTCATATCTTCCGGGCCCCCAAAAATGCCCCGGACCCCGGGACATTTGTACCCTTTGTCCCCCCTTCCATGCCTGGTGTTATATACTTTGCACATTTTGCACACGGTTATTTTCTCGTCGGTTTTGAGAAGTGCCCTTCAGAGATTGTGCCCCCAAAACTTTTTAACATACCAAGTGTGATCTTAGATGGGCTAAGATTCTGTTTGGCGCCCATTGGCAATGTAGAAGTTTCATTAAAAATTTAGGAAATACACGAACACTAAATTACACACTTCTTATGAAGTGGTGCCAAGCTCTAGCATCACTAAATCACCATCAATTGGTTCATACACCTCTGGCCTGCAGTAACAATGAATAGTATTAATCAATTTATTTTCTTCCCAAAAAGGAAATTATTCTGCAAAATATAGTGTCATAAATTGCAAACTCAAGGCAAGGGGGACTCCCCTCCACACCTTAGACCTCCCCATGGGCCAGGACACAGATCTGTAATTTCCCACCTGAAAAACAAACCTCAGCTAGGTCACTGATATTCACCCAGCTACAAATATTGGAAGTAAGTTATGAATAAAGTATGTTAAATGTTTATTAACTACTGTACTTGTGGACTGTCTCCATGCCGGTAAGAATATATGAAGAAAGTGGATCCATATCCCACAGCAAAAAAACAATGGAAGTGAATGGAACCAATAAAATTGTAGCAGTTTCAGACATGGATGCAAAAATTTTAGGTTTAGGGCAGGTCCATGCTATTCTATATATTCCATGTAATCAAATTTTTAAATTGACTGTAATTTAGGGCATGATTGGTATATAAGCTAAATGAGAAGTTTCTGATTTTCCAAAAAAGATGCAAAAAATTTGGCAAGTTGCTAATTTGCATAAAATTTCAATATGACATATGGGACATTTTCAAAATGATCTACCATTCATTAAGTAAATAAATATTTTCTTGGTGAGAACATGTCTACCCTTCCTTATAATTATTTTGAAAAATTGTTCACTTGTGATTATGCTAATTGGATAAAGTCCACGGTAAATGTCCCATATGTCACCATTTTACGTATATTATGTTATGTTTTCATAAGATAAACATAATATTTTTCAAAAGGATTATGTAAAGTTCTAATTTATGATAATGTGCAACAAGTTATCTACAAGGTTTTTGCTATTCTACATTGATCATGCTCCTTATTTAATCAACCTAAACTTGGTATTAAATTGTGATATATACAGTATGGGACAAAGTGTGACATATATATGGGACAATTCATAAAAATGTAGTTATTGTTCCTTCAGCTATGTTTAATGGAAAACATCTGAAATATTTTTTCTAGCCAATTTATTAGTATGGTAAAGTTTTATATCAGATGGGAGTGGAACATTCCTGATATATTTTAAAATATAAAATTTAAAATCTGCATTTTACACAATTTAGGTCTTCAAAACTGACTTGAAAAAGATAAACCCATATTTTGGTGATAATTTGGCAATTAGTCACTTTGATAATTAAAAGAAATTATTTACTTTTGGGGGCATGATTTTATGATTGTAATTATGCCTTCAACCTATTCAATTTTCAATCTTTTTGGCACAACATTGTCAATTGAAGCAATAATTTAACACATTTCTAATGCATTTTGTATGGGGGAAATTGCTGCATACATGTACATCACATGTCCCATACGTCACACATTTGTTTCCTGAGTTTCCCTTACTACATGAAAAGTGAAAAACATTGTTTTTAATATTGCACCTAATGATACCTTGATGTATTGGGTACATTCACAAACTGTAGGAGGACATGCTCTTCTTTTACTTTCAGAGCTAGTGTAAAAATAAAAAAACACATATTTTGCTCGTTCCATACATCAAAGTGCACATTAATTAGAATATAGCCCTGTTATTTAATTGGTAAAATTTTCTTATTTGGATGCAAGAAAGTGTATTTATAACTATTACAAAAAGCAAAAGAAAGTGCTATAATTATCTTTCTTCTCAATATACAAAAGCATCTAAATCTCTGAAATGTCCCATACGTCACAGTACGGTACAAATAGCATGGACTTCCAGTACCTCTTCTTTTTGGAAAGTGGATCATGTGGTTGGTCCTCAACGTCACAACAGGTCCACTGTTTTGGATCAGTTCAAGACACGGTAGTATCCGAATAGCAACATGGATGGAATGAAATGGACTGCTGAATAACAGAGTGCCCACATCCTCAATCTTGTAATAGACACATTATCGTCTTCCACAGGAGTCCCTAACACTACAGCCCCCCACGAAAAGGTTCCTCTAACAATAACTCTTTCTGGCACTGTTCGCTACACAGCTCATATAATTTAGAGCCTCGCTCAAGTTGTCTGGCCAAGAGTACACAGTATCTTCCAAACTCACACTACAGTAGTCCACCTCTGATCCATGTACCATACCTCATAAGTGATGCATGCCTTGGTACTGTATCTCCTTATCACAGCACAACAAATGATCTGGCTCACCAACACAACTACAGTACGGTACAGTCCCTAAAAAGGAGCAGATGCTTCCAACTTCAAAAAAGGTCTTTTCCAGTCTACATCACCAGTACGGTAGCGGCCGCCTCTGGCAGTCTGGTTTCAGTCTCGCACATCAACTTTATAATCATGTTGCTGATCAAGTTTTTTCAGTTCTTGGGATCTCGTTTATTCTGCAAAACATTTAAAAAAAGGAAGGAAAAATTTAATATTGCAGAAACAATAGGCCACTTTAAACATTGAACTGCCGTGCCAAAATAACCAATGAACTAATTGAATTAATTGCTCTGTCCTACTGTCCTACCTTGTTATTCTTATTATACTATATACTTAGGCCTAACATTACGAGCGCCTGTGGTAGGCTGTAGGCCCTAGTCTGTGTACTCATGTTG
>JAODAF010033907.1:0-11861 GCA_027574765.1 Molpadia intermedia
GCCCGAATTCCGCGCATAACATGTCATTTTCCGCGATCGCGGATTCTCCCGGGCCCTAGTATTATATTGCGCTAAGAAAATACAGTTTGCATATTTTACAGTGAAATATATTATTATTATATACTATTTCACACTAGCAAAATATGACATTGTTGAAAGTGACACTTTATGCACATAATTTGGCACCTAGTGCTAAATTCCATGAAATTTACAGATTTCCATGGAAACTAATATTTGTTGTCATTTAAATTAATTAATAAAGATAATATAGATGTTAATAGTGACTTAGCCATGCTTTTTTTCATTGGGGGTATATCTACAGTATTTTCCAAGGGGGACAAGCAAATTGGTGGATGGTGGTCATCCAATGGGAGGTGTCTGAGGAGAGTCAATTAATGTTGCTTAAATTGCAAAATGGTGCTATCTTTTGCAATTGTTAGAGTTACTTTATGTTCAAGAATTTTTTTTAAATTTGATTTTATCGATCAAAAACCATCAAAGGCATTGTTAATCCCAACAAACATTTAGATGTGAAAACATCACACTACGCACTTGTTACTAAATCTATTGTGTGCTATGCACACAAACGAATCAACCATGATAGCATGATTTAAGATGGCAATGAAATTATTACAATTTTTCTATTATTTTAATCACTGAATGTGTTTTCAATTCTTACTAACAAAGGGTTAATTGGTTTGAGGTAGGACACATGAGTCTGTTATTTCCTATTATTGTAACCACTATGACTGAATATTACTTTACAGTTTAAATATAAATGGTTTTAAAACAACAAACTTAATCAACTGCACTGATTAAACACTTTTTATATGCTTCAAAAGTACAGGATTTCAAACTATACATCATTTTCATTGAAACTAACTGTAAAGTAGTTAATCCCAAAAGATATAAATAAAAAAGTAATAATCAGTTTCTTTTCTCCATTTCTTGAATATTTGCATTGTATTATGAAAGTGGTGTAAAGTACTGACATTTGTCACATAGGCCAAACAGAGATTAGTTTTATATGGGTCAATGGTTTAGGGATTTCCAAATGGCCTAATCAATGACAGTACTACACAGATATTTCATGTTGTGATGATTCTATCACTATGCTACCATACAGAATCCTGACTAGACAAGACTCACATGCTTGGGCAATTCCTGCTCTCCCAGGTAGTCTGCTCAATGTTTTATGTGTGTGTATATACATTACACATTTACATAGATTTACATTACATATATTACACAGGTGAATTGCTGTTCGAATGACATGTAAGAGAGGTTTTATTTCTGTTTATAGGAGTACATGGATGCTTTGAACAAACAGGAGATGCATAAGAAGCAGGTAATGGCAGTGACCCACCAAGAAGCGTCCTTGAAGGCAGAGATACACATGCTACACGCGGCTACAGAGGAACTGAAAGCACTGTATGATAAACAAGATGGACTACTAAGTAAGTCAGCTTCATAAACATATAGGTGTTGTGAAACTCAAGGGTTGGCTGATCTCTGTCTCGGGGTGGGTCATCCACGGACTGGGTCATCCACTCTGGATCTTAAACTGGAATGTCAGCTCTCATGGTCTTGTGTCTGGCTTGATCTTGAGATTGGTTTTGGAACCTGATCTCAGTTGTGAACAGTATGGTCTTGTTCTCTGATGTCAGTGACTTAGTGTTGATATTTGATGCCAGGACTCAAGGTCTGTTGCTTGAGTCTTGGACCCTGGTCTCTGTCATGATATTCATGGTCTCAGGTGTCAATGACATGGTCTTGGATGCCAGGACTCAAGGTATTGAAGCCTCAGTACTTGGCTTGGTCAATGATATTATTTTGATGTTGGATGCCAGGACTCAGTCTTCAAGCCTCAGTACTTGGCTTGGTCTTGAGCCCTGGTCTCTCTCATGATGGTCATGATCTCAGATATCAATGATATTATTTTGATCTTGGATGCCAGGACTCAGTCTTCAAGCCTCAGTACTTGGCTTGGTCTTGAGCCCTGGTCTCTTTCATGATGGTCATGATCTCAAATATCAATGATATTATTTTGATGTTGGATGCCAGGACTCAGTTTTCAAGCCTCAGTACTTGGCTTGGTCTTGAGCCCTGGTCTCTCTCATGATGGTCATGATCTCAGATATCAATCATCTTATTTTGATCTTGGATGCCAGGACTCAGTCTTCAAGCCTCAGTACTTGGCTTGGTCTTGGGCCCTGGTCTCTCTCATGATGGTCATGATCTCAGATATCAATGATATTATTTTAATGTTAGATGCCAGGACTCAGTCTTCAAGCCTCAGTACTTGGCTTGGTCTTGAGCCCTGGTCTCAGGTGTCAATGACATGGTGTTGATCTTGGATGCCATGACTCAAGGTCTTGAAGCCTCAGTACTTGGCATGGTCTTGAGCCCTGGTCTCTGTCATGATGGTCATGGTCTCAGGTGTCACTGACATGGTCTTGATCCCGTATTCATGTGATTGATCCAATCAATATTGCGCAAGGTAGTTTCATTTCTTTAATCAGGTTCTGTTTTCGATGGCAAATACGGAAGCGCCCTAGAGTACCAGTTGGAGACTGTATTGGATCATCTTCTGGAGCAAAAGCAGCGGATAGCTGTTGCTAAATATAAATGGACGAATAGTAAGATACTAATACAGCATGCAAGCGGACAGTTTGGATTTGCAGTCAAACGATGGGATGATGTACTTAAAATCCCTCCAACGTAAGTCAAATATTTATTGAATTTTGTGTGACTAGTTCCAACATTCCATGTTGTTCCATGTTTCTTCTAAAGACACTTTTTTTTTGGGGGGGGGGGGGGTGGAGGTTGGCATGGTATCCACAAAACAGTCATGTTACTATTCCCTAGTTTCCTTAACACTATGCAAGTTAAAGACTTAGTCTCTAGATAATACATAGCAATGAGAGGGATCTAGGATGCAAGTCAGAACCCACCATTTGGTCATCACCCCCACCATAGTAAAAATAGTTAAATTATATATATGGGTGATTCTGTAAATCAGGGGACCAATTGAGTTTTACCATACTTGTCATATATATTTGTAATTATTTGAGCAATATAAAAATAGTTACCTTAAAGCTTTACATTGATTTGTTCAATATTTATAAGAGGTACTACTAAGCTAAAGAAAATTCCTGAAAATCATTGCAATTTTTTTTTAGAGTCCATTATGTTGTTGTGTCCCCCATGTTTTTTGGTGAACAAATTGTGACATTATAATAAATATTTGTTGTTGTATTGTGTACCTTATTCCCGATCACGTAATGTTCAAGTTACTCATTATATTGAAACTAGATTAGTGCCTTGTCATACTGTTAAAGATTCACAATACAAGACGTCCAATTTTCCCCACACTGAACAATTAAACATGGCTAACCAACGTTACTATTTTGTGTACCCCTGCGTTGCGTAGGTTAGTCATACCAGAAGCCACCCTAAAAGAACATTACACCCTCTAAATATAAAATACATGCCTGAATATCCTGTGTGAATCTGTTCGCACACTTAAATACACCGTTAGAATTCGCTACGTAAGACCAGTTTGATAGTAATACGCCCTCTACTAGGATCGTCAAAATTGTCGCGTCCCCAGTAGTGTTGCGTTGGCTATTTTCAATAGTCCAACAATGACATATGAGTGTACTAGATTTTGGTTACAACAAACCCGAAACACGCATTGCATGTATGACATCGAACATACATTAACTTACGTTGATTTCTGACCATATGTAACTTACGGTCGACATCACCGTGAACGTGTCCCGATCTAATACATTACGTTACGCTGGCAAATTTGTTGCGTCTGTCATCATTATTTTCCAACGGAGATAAATGTAAGTTATTTATTTCTTATTTGTTTGTTAATCATAAATATATAGGATATAGAATGATTTTGAGCCTAAAAATAACCTGCCAGTGCCTCCTTCTCAAACGAGAGAACATGTTTTGTTGAAAGGGTACACAAAATGGCGATCATGTCCCTGTTACGTAGGCTATCTAGTTTTAATTCAAATCCATGATTGTTTTGTTTCCATTGATTATTGTTTAGTTTTCGTATGATCGGTAAAGTTATACGAAACTACTATGTGAAAACAAATGTATTTTGTTTGTCACTGAATTAAAGAAACTTAATTTCTATCAGAATTGTCACAGACGTTACTTTAGCGTGGGCTACACGAACACTTATTGGGTCCACCACGCCTGCCATTACGTCTGACAATAGTTCGTCTATAATCGTTAATTCTGACCAACGTTTATATGTTGATATATAATATAGTCTCATACATTCATGACATTTAATTAATAACGATTTGTAAACCAAATGTATTTCTTTGGAAACGCAATTTTGGATTTGGTAACGTAATTTACTACCAGCGTTATTGTTTTTAGTGGGGTACACGAAAGTCACTACGGCAATGCCTGTACTGTATGTACGCGTTCCGCGAATGTTTGGGAAAACTAACTAGGCCTAGGCTAGGCCTAGGCTACATGTAGTTGATAAATTAATTTAGTTGAACTTACTAATCAGGGATGGCTAGAAACGCAGGATTGAACAATTATATTGCGATATTAATTTGTGCGAATCAAACGTTTTCAGTTTGTACAGCAATGTGCACCGTTTTTTATTATAATTTTTTATTTAGATTTTTTTTTTTGGGGTGTGTGGTTACGGTTGGTGAAATTTCCAAAAGAATCGATCAAAGCTAGGGCTAGCCTTAGGCTAGTTGATAAATTAATTTGGTAAATTAATATACAAATCAGGGACGGCGGTAAGCAGGATTGAACAATTAGGTTGCGAGTTCGTACAACAATGTGTGCCATTTTGTTTTATTTATTTTTATAGGTTTTTTTAGGGGGGTGGGTGGTGGCGGTCATGGTTATGCTAGTGCCAACCAACTACCGCAGCTGACATAGCATTCTTGGAATGGGGTACCCATACTTTGGTTGAATTTTAAAAGAAACAACCAAAGCTATTTATATAATACTGTATGTGTTTGTAAGTAACCAGCTAGGCCTAAGGAAGTATACCTACTGTAGGCCTTGACATGTCACATGTTTAATATTCATGTACTAGGGCTCCATATTTGTGGGGGGGGGGGGTGGGTCCTATGGTAACCTGTCATTTTGCCCCACTGCCAGCTCACCCCGGTCATTTCTCATCTCAATATACTACCAGGCAAGAGTGAGTTTGAGCATGATCTTACTATGAGCCTGCACAATATATTTTGTGTCGGGACTATAATCCAAAATCTTAAAAAAAATACAAGCCTGTGCAATTTTTTTTTAATGTGGCGTGACAATTCTTTAAGTGTGTAAACAAATACAAAATCGGACAAAAATAAGGATGAACATTTGTATTTATAAGCCTGATATTTAAAATCCGCTAATTTACTTTTGGGGGAGAACTGACAGGGTTCTTGGGAATGAAGCAACCAGTACTTGGGGTAAAACTAGTTGAAAACTGGTAATTACTTGGGGGCAAAGTGACCAATTAGGATTAGGGGTATACTTGTTGGGAGAACTGGCAATGGGGCAAAACAACTGGCATTCATTGCTAGGCTGCTGATCTTGAAATCAGAGCAGCTGAATTATTACATTTTGACATTTTAAGCTATTTCCTGTGCAAGCCTGCTTTGGAGATTTAATCTGCTTTTCCCATCAGTGTTGTTTTGTGACATGTAAACATACACAGATGCTTCTGATTTGTTATACAGTACCAGACAAAATTTAACCACATGGTGTTTGGCAGTGTTACTTATTAGTTGACAAGCCTTGTCCATAGATGCCATACATACATTACATGTACATATTATGGGCTCTATGTGTTAATTAACTACTGTACTTGATTTATTCCTCTATTAGGGTTAGTTCCTTTTTCTTGGGCCATTGGAAATAAGATAGATTTAAACATTGTTTTCCTTTTCCTTTTTCCAGTTCCACCAGAGCATTGCTTCCATCTGTATTAAACATTACACTGTCCACTCTAGCAACTGCAGTACCATACGTTTGCCATTAAAAATGCCACCACCTGTTTTTAATATGAGAGTATGTGGTAGTAGTCATCGCATTGCGTTACAAAATAGAACCAGACCCATACTACCAGAGGCCACGACAAATGACACCACAAAACCAAAAAGCCGGCGTATGAAGTTGAAGGAAGTTGATCCAGTGAAATACGACTTTGTCAGGAATACAGATAGGATAAGGAGTCAGATCTATCGACTTGAGATGACAGAGACTGAAATCATAGCATCAAACAAACTTGCTGCCATCAGACAACGGAAATATAGAGAAAGAAAGAAGCAAAAGCTCCAAGATGAGAAAATCAAGAATAAGAATAAGAAATCCGGTAAATCTGACAAAAGATTCACAAGAAGTGAAAATGAAAAACAGGAAGTCGCAAAGAGAAAAGTACGAGAGAAGAAACGAAGACAGAGAGGAAATATGACCGAAGCTAAAAAAACAGAGATAAATGAAAAAAGAAGAAAAGCATATGCTGAAAAAAAACAGCGCCCATCCAACAATGTGGAAACTGCATGTACATGTAGAGCCACAACATCTTCACAAAGAACTGAGGCAATTGCTACATCTCCTCTATCAGAGCAATCCTTACTATTAACTGATACATTGTCTACAATATTGGATCCAAATCAGATGCCTGCCACTACATGTACCTCATCTCCAAAATCCTCTGAGACACCAGCTACATTATCTACAAATATATCTCCAGTGTTGGATCCAAATCAGATGCATGCCACTACCTCATCTTCAACTTCTTCTTCCAAATCAGCACGACGCCAGAGAATGTCAAGACTGAAGAAAGTTTTGCCAACTAATTCAATCCATTTTGCTGAACTGTGTGAAGACATGCTTGCCAGCAAATCACCGTCAAAAGCTGAAGCCTTACAAAGAGCTGGGATTATAGGGAAGGCATCTGTGAAGCGACGGTCTCTGGAGAGAGAGCTGTTGAAAATTGTAAAGAATCACATGAAAGAATCAAATTCAAAAGCCCTTGCCTCTGCTTTGTCTACCCTGAAAGTTTCGAGATTACAACGATTTGCCAGTAGCACCTTAAAGGTAAACCGCAAGAAAATCCAGCAAAAGCACAAGTCTTCTTCTGGACGACCAAGACTATCCAATACTACAATTGATGCTGTCCACATGTTTTATGAAACCATGGCACACCCTTTACCTGAGAAGAAACTAGTTTCTAAGAAAACTGGAAAACCAAGGATGATACTTAGCAAACCTATCAAGGAACTATACAACCAGTTTAAGACAACACATCCCAATATCAAAATTGCCAGAAGCAATTTTTTCCGACATAAGCCAAGCCATGTTAAGTCTTCAAGATTGGCAAAGTATCGTGGATGCCTCTGCGAATACTGTGAGAATGTATCGTTGCAGATACAGGCACTGAACAACAAACTACAGACTGATGGACATTGCAATTTGATGATAAGAGATAGTAGGCATGCTGTGTCACTCACATTATGTGAGAAGGTAGAAGGTGCCAATCATCACTCAGCAGCATGCATTAATAGAAAGTGTGAGCAATGTGGGATACACCAAATAAAAACACATATGGCTCCATTGACAGCTCGCGAGAGATCACAACTGGTATCATGGAAGAAGTGGGCACTGGTCAAATCAGCTACAACAACGAAGAGGTCGCTCGTTATTAAAGATGGCACAGTTGGCATCCTGGTCGAGGAACTGAGTGCAGAGCTGGAACAGCATGCAAGTCACATATTTACTTGGGACTGGCAGGCCACACAGTACCGGGACATAAAACAGAAACTACCAGAGAAATGGGTGTTAGCTGTCCTAGATTTTGCTGAAAACTACACCTGTTTCTTTCAGGACGAGGCACAGGGTGCATATTGGACACATAATCTTGTGACGGTTCACCCTGTGGTCACAAGTTACAAGTGTGAGCGATGCCCCATGCAAGTGACGGAATCAATAGTGTTCATTTCTCCCGACAATAAACATGACCATGATGCAGTCCACACTTATATGGATTTGGTGAGCATCCATCTGCAGCAGAAGAGACTTTTGAAGATAGAAACAATGGTGCGCTTCTCGGATGGATGTGCATCCCAGTATAAATCCAAAGGCCCCCTGGCTGACATAGCCAATTCTGAATCGGACTATGGATTTAAAACTTGCCACAATTATTATGGCACACGACATGGCAAGGGACCATCAGATGGAGAATCTGCTGTTGTGAAAAGTAAGGCTTCAACTGCAGTGAAGTGTGGGGCCGCCATCATTCCTGATGCCAGGTCACTGTATAAGTACTGCACCGAGGCTCTGACAAAAGATTTAATAGCCGGCCAATGCACACACTTCAGGCGGTATTTTTATTATGTTGAAGAAGTGAAGAGAGGACGCACTCGGAGCAATGTCAAGACAGTAGTAGGAACCAGAAGTCTGCACAGTATCATCACCGGCAGTCAGAATGATTCAATAAAGACCAGACAGCTTAGCTGTTTCTGTCACAAATGCATAACAGACATTGGTGAGTGTGATAATTCTGCCTATGTAAATAAGTGGAAGGAAGTTACTCTGCAGAAAACTCAAAACAATTCAAATGACCAAGAAGATAACCAGGCTGGCAACAACATAGAAGATGAAAGTGATATTGAAGTTGATATTGAGAGTGATGATGACAACGAGAGTGATGACAACGAGAGTGATGACAACGAGAGCGATAGCAGCAATGGAGATGATGAGGAAGACAGTGAGGCAGAAGACAGTGATGTAGAAAACTGTGAGGCAGAAGACAGTGAGGCAGATGGCAACATTGAGAATGAGGAAAGTGACTATGAAGGCACTCTTAATGATAACAGCAATGGAGGCAATGACAAGACAGAAGATGATGAGGTAGAAGACAGTGAGGTAGAAGACAGTGAGGCAGAAGACAGTGAGGTAGAAGGAGACATAGAGACAGGTGATGTGGTAGATGGTGGCAAGGCAGAAGGCGCTGAGGCAGATGGTAACAATGCACAATACAATGAGTCAGATGAAGGAGAATCAGAATGCAACAAGAAAGACGATGGCGATATAGATGATAATGGAAAAGATACAGGTATGAATTTACTTTAAGAAATGTAGGCCGAAATACCCCTACCCACTCTGTGTATACTCACCGATTTTGTATTAATTTCAAATAACAAAGTTTTGCAGGCCTCCATAAATTAATTTAAAAGAAAGAAACAAGAATGAACAAGTTTACACATGCAGTCAGTACTTGACCAACAATGAATAACAAGTGTATGTATTTTTTTGACAATATTTCTTTTAATTGTATTTCAACATAACAAGATAACTTGGAATGAACAACTTTTCACATGCAGAATAATGCAGTACTTGACCAACAATGAATAATAAAGGTATGGTATTTCTTTCTGCAGTTGATAACATCAGCACAACTGGTGACCACATGAATGATCTGGAAAACGTTGATGCTACGCTGGTAGAGACTGGAGCTACAGCAGTTTATAAAGGTAAGCATTTAAAAACATGATTTGATCAGTACTAAACACAGCAAATTTATAGAGAATTGCATAGATATGGTGCAAAATTATGTCATATAGTCTGAACAAATACATTTGATGCACGAATAAAAAATATTATCTATTTAGTACTGGATCAACATCTTTGTTTCCTCCTATTGTACAGTCGAAATAATATGTGGTGATTCTATTACATAGCTATTTGCAATCTAAAAATAATAAACGAGTAAGTTTAGATACCCATTACTTGTTATTTTCAGATGGGGAGTATGTTGCTGTTATCTATGATGAAACCTGGTTCCCTGGAGAGGTTGTTAAGGTTGTGGGTGACCGCTGTGTTGTCAACTTTATGGTGCGCAAGGGAGATAACAAGTTTGTCTGGCCTTCTAAAAAAGATGAAATGGAGGTACAAAATGCTGGCATCTTCGCTCACCTTCCATGTCCTACACCTGTGTCACAACGCTACTTAGGCTTTGATGCAGTGGTGGCTGAATCTATAACAGCGAAGGTGGCGACTTACTTAAAGGAAAATAAACTTTAATGTTTTCTGTGTGAACAATAGTTTACATCATCTGTAACAGTTCAAATGTTACTTCTTCATGTTATGTCTGGCAAAAGCAAAAAGATGCATCCTTTGACTTCAACATTCATTAATATCGATTTCAATTTCAATTTACAATTCCAATTCCATTTTTCATTTGCATGCTTTATACAGATCTAGTATACAGCTGTACTGTTGTTGGTTACATGATTTTAAATTTACAATTTTTATTTTCAATTGCATGTTGTATTTAAGATCTAGGATAAAGATTAAGATTAAGATATTTTTTTACACTACAATTAAATGATATGTGCAGTAGATTCTAAAAGCAAGAATGAAAACAATCAAGCACCTCCTTCAACATTTAAAAACCCTTTGGAAGTCTACCCTCGATTTAGGCAGCTCTTTCATGCTGAATGCAACTCCAGGCATACTTTTAATTCTGAAAAACAAATCAAAAGAAAAAGGGTAAAAGAATGGACACACATTTGAATTTCCTACTTCAGAACAACTCTTCAAAGAGAATGACAGTTTTCATCTTCACCAATCATGTAAATCCTTTACATGTACATATCTCCTTTGACCCACAATCATACATAACATACTCATACTGTACATATTACAGTAAAACAAATGTGTGAACAAATACACATGGGTTTTGCCTCTTTTTTTAATGTATGGATTATCATTTGCAGTGGCATATATGTGCCTTTGCCCATATGCATTTCCCCCACCCTGCTTATTATTAGTCTACACCTATTATGATACTGTTTTCAATATCACAGCACAATATGTCAGAACTTGTTACTGAAATGCTATGACATTCTTTTGAGTCTCTCACCTCTCCTTAGGACCAATATGAAAGGCTGCACTGTTCTCTCCAGTTAACCATGACTACAGGTGTAGCCTTGTTCCATGCCCTCCTTCTCAGCATGTCACTCTCCTCATCGGTTGATCTCCTTTTTCTCAGACATCCCACTGTTCTAAAAATAACCTTTTGGTGTCCCTGTTACACGCGACATGTTAGAAATGTAATATGAATTCAAGTAACATGTTTTACTGTATCTGTTACACACTATAATCAAGAAAATAACCCATGCCCATCACAGTTATACAATTACTTTCCAATTAAATGCCAAAACTGTCTCATAAATGAAATTCATGGTGAATATGTTGTACTTAACTAGGGACACCACATATTTGGTGTCCCCATTACACGCGACATGGAATGTTCTAACCTGGTTAATTTAAATGTTAAGCATTTGATTGTGTTATCCATGGTAACAGTTTATTCATATGATGATAGCTTCTTGATTAGGGTAAGGAAGATCAGTTGTATTGCATATTGTTTCCTGTTATATCAACTTTAGCTAATAAAGAGGAAAACTGATCAAATTGTAGTTTACTGGTCATATTTGTTTATTATATATATTTCTTGAATAATGGATTATTTTCCAAGGACATTTTATACTTCAGTAGCATATGAAAGCAAGTTGGAAAATGTATATAAAGACAGTATTGCATAGAAGTATAGCACAATCTGCATTATGCAAGATATGGAATTTGGTGTCCCTGTTATGTTGGTTAAATTTCAAGCTTACACGCATTCAACCTGAAATAGTGGGTACTGGCATAATGCATGTTACATATTTCTATAATTTTTATTAACTACAGATTATACTTCATCAAATCAAATATTTTAAGATAAAGAAAAATGATATTGAAATTTTGACCTATTGTCACACTATTGGCCCCCTGATTTACAGAATCACCCATAT
>JAODAF010034018.1:0-11861 GCA_027574765.1 Molpadia intermedia
TTTTGGTGGGGGGGGGGGGGGGGGGGGGAGCCACCGTAATCCCGCCCATGTGAACATGTATCAGTTAACATCGCAATTTTAACGTGAGGAACTTGTGGATTAATTATTTTAAGCTTGAAACGTAAATTGTAATTAACATAATGTGGTCCTACTACCACGAAATTATCACTGTAACAAGTATTGTGTGGCTGCAAACTTATTGATGTATGTTACACCCGCCAACTCATTAATATTCGAAACTGTACACATTTACATATCATGGGGCATCAACCTGATTGAAGTTGATACATTATTGATGATTACGTTATTGAGATACCGTGGTTAAAGGCTGTTTACTGTTGTACACATGTAAGCACCACCCATGCATGAATAATAATGATGTTGTAGAGGATCTACCAATTATAACTAATCATATAAATGGTTGGGAAGTTAATAATGTTTTAAAAATTGTTTGGTTAAGTCCAGCCACCCATTATTATTGATAAGATGTTAGCCAAACCATAGGGATATCTACACATCATGGGGCATCTACCTGCTAAGTATGACACTGATATTCTACCCATTCATTTATCATAGCCATTGATATCAGCATATTCCATACTTACCCTATAAAGTTTTCTGCAAGACAGTATCGAATCTATAACCCGTCGGATCAAATGTAAGCATTCCTTAACCACATCCAGCGATTGTTCATCCAATAATGATGAATCCAAAACGGCTCTAATGGCCTCTGGACCTCTTTCGGACATATATTTTGGAAGATGATCTAATTCCAGCCAATTCTGGTAATGCTCTGATATGTTCTGTATTGACATCCTTACAACTTCCACAATGTTACCAGAAAGTTTAAATTCTGTAGGTGACACAATGGTTTCTAATCTGACAAGGCTGGTAAGAAACTTGGTGGTTGACATGATAATTCTCTGATGATCACTGTCTTTGGGCGTGATTTCTGATGAGCAGGGAGGGGTTAGTATTGTCAATTGTTCACTATGGTCTATGGTACTGGTAGACGGCTGGCTATAATCGCAAAAATCTGTTATAAAAGGTAAAAATAAAGATAACTTTATGTATGTAATTTAAAAGTACCTATATGTTGGGCCCTTCATTCGTTTATGTTGGAGTAGTATATTTTTAAGATGTTTACGTTAGATGTTGAAATCTTCTATATTATTAAATTATTTATTTTATTAATTATATTATTAAAATATATATAGGATACTCTCATTGGATTTACTTTTGACATTTTTCAAACATATCACTTTTTGTTAAATGGTATACTTCTGCCGTCATGGAACATAGTAATGACATTATCACATATCAGAAATACATTTTGTGTGTCAACTCGATGCCAACTCAAACAGCCTAGAACATTTTAATGGTTAGAATGGTGTCCAAAGCATGTCAGATGTTGTTACTGTTTGATACATCACTGTCTTTTTAATACAATTTGGAAATTAGATATTATATTTTCATTCAACTCATTTGAGTTCTTAAAGTAACAATTAAATACTTTTTCTAATTTAATTTGTTCGACTTCGACTTTTTCGACATTTTTCAATTCAATATGGTTTTAACAAAATAGTGTGGTATAGCTAGCAACAGCTAGCACTAAGATGAATATAAAATTCAAATGTCAAACGTGAAATATAATTCATGTGTTACTATAATTCCCTAGAAATCACTTTGATATACCCAATATCAGTCTCTCATTTTCGTTTTTCCTTCTTAACATTTACCTGCAGTAAAGAAATCATCTTCATGATCTCTGTAACTTTTTGCTTTCACTTTAAGTTCAGCCAGGATAAGTTCTTGTTTGGTTTGGAGTAGTTCTTCTTCTAGGGCTTTTACTTTTTCTCTCATGCTCTCCTCTCCATGTTTGAGCTGCTTTGAAAGCTTTTCAGCATACTCTTTGCTTGATAGACTTGGTGGTTTGTTCCTGATAATGGTTGTAGCAAGTGCAACCTTTAATTTCTGCAGGCACTCTACTTCAGAATCAGTCATTTGTATGTTACCTGCAGCCATTGTTGAATATTTGTATATGTTCAATTATGTGTATTCTGCATGCATCAGGAGTGTACTGTACAGCTGTCTTCAAAATATAAAAGAAATATAATTTTGATGATAGTCATTACTAAGTAAAGTTTTGGTAGCCATAAACCTTTTATGATCTTAGCAATTTTGAGATTTCAGCAACTTTTATTAAAAACAAGTGTAAAAACGAGTTGACAAATACTAGGATAATTGTGAATAAATATGTTAATGAATGACACCTAACCCATATTTATCTCATTGAAGTTGAACCTGTCAAGCCTGGTTCGTAATCGTAGCCTATATCCCTTGGGTCAACCAAGGTATGATGAGAAACAAAATAGCCTAACGTAATTATGCCTAACGTTAGGCCTTTGTGCAGCTAGCTGCCCTAACACTACAGTAACATTAGACCTAACACTACAGTTAGCTTTATGCCAATATGGCAGCTAGCCAAAACTAAATGACATACGTTAGCACTGCTACTTGCTAGACATATCCTAGGCTAGTACGAAGTAGTACTAGGTTATACAAGCCTATTAGTAGTATGCTAGGCCTAACTTTTAATTGTACAGGCTAAGTGCCTAACAAAACAACATAGGCCTAGGCTAGGCCTAGCCTACGTTAGGCCTAGGGCCTAGTTAATATCTAGAGAGTATTAGACTATAGCCTAACGTTAAAACGTACCATTAAATCTAGCGTTAGGCTGGCCCTAGGCCTACTACTTTTGAGTGTCTGTACTAACTAGGCTCAGAGTGTAATTAAATATAGAAATAAAACAAGCTATGATATTTATTGATTAACAACGTTTTTTAGATGCAGCAGCAGCAGCAGCAGCAAGTAAACAGTGACGAAAACGCTGACGTAATCGATATCCTTAACGGTGAACATGTACGATAGGTTAAGTACTGCACCGGTGTGAAGTTAGATACTTATTCGACATGTTCAATAATGACAGTTACTTCAATAATTAACTGCATACCGGTCATATTGCACGCCGTTGCAGCCGAATATAAACATTGAGTTTAACAAAATTAATGTCCACGTACATTTGGGCCCATATACATACTGGGGTAATTACAGATTGGATCGGCCCAATATTAATTATTGCTGGAACTAGCTACGTAGCCTACATTTGGGCCCTATGCTGCCGAAGAACGTTTAGGCCGCAGTTCAGCTCAGGGCGTAGCTAGGATTTGATAACTGGGGGCCCAGCACAATGTAGAGGGGCCATTAGCAACATTACTATCCCAAGCCTGCACGCGCCTTGGCGCTTGTAACGAGCGACGAAGGCGCGAGTTCGCTAGGAGGGTCCGTGGGCATGCTCCCCCGGAAAAAATTGAAATTCTTCACTTCAAATGGTGCAATTTAACCCCATTTCTAGCATAATGGTAAATGTTGTAAATATTTGCAGGAAACACTGGTTCAGCTGGACCACAGTTCAGCTGGACCACCGTTCAGATGGACCGCCGTTCAGCTGGACAAATTGCAGGGGTGGGTATTTACAGTAAATACAAGCCCCAAAATAGAAGTAAATATGGAAGAAACCTGGTGTAGAAATATATTTCTACGGACATAGCAGATTGTTAGACATCAGAAATGGCTGGCTTTTGCGCCTAACCTGGGACTTTCAGGTAATATATGCCCAACAGGGCGGAGGTCACTCCTTGTGGCATATGTACGCCGAACTTTCCCAAAATATACTTTTTGTGGCGTACTTATACTCTCCATAAATGAACCCTTTGTGACGTACCATACTCATTAGTTACGCCTCTTGCCTAAAAATGAACTTTTAATCGTGCGTCGTATTTACGGCGATTTACGCGGGCTCATTTTGCTGAAATTACCTTAAGCTTTTTCGCCGTTTTTTTCCTGGACGAGCGTGGGGTGTAAAAAAATAAGAGTAACCCCCTCAGCACTTCGGTGTTTTGAGCGTAGGTCTAAACCGCCAGAGGGATTTTGTCGATTACAACCGTTTCAGCCTCTGGGAACACCAAAAGCCATGCTTAATATCATTCAGAAAAGTGATTACGTCAAGCATTGCCCACTTACGGAACAGCAAGACTAAATATAATCACGTATAACCACGGTATAACTCCCCTACTCCCCGGTTCTCATTTCTCTGCACGCCCTGCATGCATTTAGATTCAAAGGAACCTATGCATTCAAATCGGCGTTAAGTGTGTGTTTCTGTATATGTGTGGTTTGTGTGTGTGTGTGACGCTTATCCTTACACCATAACTCAAGAGGATTATGGAACACTATCATACTTAGTAGGTGGGTGCCCCATAGCGTAAATGAAATCTGTTGTTTTTTGGTGCTCATGTCATGCATATTATTGGGGTTACATATATCTCGACAATCTTTTAATATGAACTAGTTGGGTCATAGCGGGTACTTGATGACTTGTCTTAGATGTTATATCATGCATATTTATGAGGGGGTGAGCCTTAACATGATATCGACAAAAATTGTTTGTATGCACAATAACGCAACAAGGCCATGGTGGCTGTTTGCTATATAGCCTACCTAGTGGGTCGATGCCCCATAGGGAGTACATAAACATATTGAAATGCCTATAAATCTGTAACCATTAAATATTAGATATATCACCTTTAGTCTTGAAGAATGCACATCCGTAAAAGACGACAGTGTACACAATTCTTTCCACAAGTGTTTATTTTGCAGTAATATAACTTTATAGGCCTATACTACATCAATATATAGGTTACTGTATGATATATATTTCAATGTTTTGAATATGTGTTCATGTATATAGTAAATGAAACTAGTTTAGCTGCTTCAAACAAAATGGGTCACAGCTTTGTCGGATTACTAAATATGGTCACGTATGTCTACCATTTCTCGCTTAAATGCAGTAAATCAGACTGATGACGACACGCATGAAGATAGAGAAGGTCAATTTCATCAGTAATCGCTGAGCATTTGATATATTGAAGTCTGGTAAGTTTAATATAAGAAGGACTTTGACTTGTTCCGCGTTAAGAATACTCATAATGAACACTTTGATGGCGGATAGTCACCGGCTTTTACAGGCCCAGTGGCGGATTCGGGATGGGGAGGGGTGTTGATTTCTCTTCGGGACGGACTATAATTTATTAGATCGATTATAAATGAAGCGAAATTAACATATATTTAATTCAACGGTTGCCATTCTCATTCTTATCGGCATCTAGTAGGTCGGCCTTTCAAATAAAATCAAGTATTTGATCAATTGAAGTGTTGGACCCGCCAGGGCCGCCACTACAAACCTTCTCTTTTTGGTTCAGGTGCCAACGGGGCAGCCATCATATAATTGATACCCTATTCGATTCTTGTCCCGGGACTGACGATCTTCATCAGAAGGACGTGAGCGTCCCCCAGCCTCAAAGGCTAATAGGTAATTTGCCAAACAGCCATACTCAGTGAGCCTATATATTCGAATTATCCCATGGAAATAACCACAAACAGCACCATCGGACAAATCATTATAGTCTTAATGCTTCATCACAACAGACAATCAGCCGCATTGAACGAGCTTTTGAAATCCGGGACCGTGTGAATGCAACACGAAACACCGAATCACGGTGTTACACGGTGGGTCCGGAAATATATAATTGTTGACATATGACATTGTTTATTTGATTGTTCCTTCTGGCCCCATTGCTTCAGTTTTGTAGCGTGCGAAAACAAATGACATACCTGTATATATGTTTTCACACGGATCTTTTAGCATACCAACACGGACCCGTTCAATGGCCGAATGAAGGGACCCGGGAAGTGGTGATCACGAAGTTCGAGGGTCATTTATTTTAACAAAAAGCGGGTCCGCCCCATAGCCGTTGCTTGCGTTATAGTGTGGTATAAGCTTAGTCAGGTTTTGCTTAAAAATACACCTTAAATCGTATGACAGTGGGAATCGGAATGTTACAACACTAATCAACTTGAAGAGGTATCGTATGGTAGCAAGTATTTATTCTGTCAACCAAGCGATTTAAACTATAGGCCTATTGTACTTCCTTATGAGTATTTTCACAGGATTATTTCCGTGTGGAAAAGTAAATTAAATTATTTTTAATCTGACTTTAAGCGTTAAGCATCCTTCGCTGCCAATGGCCCATAGGAGGGCGTCATTCTCATTCATACCAAATTCAAAAGAAGTTTTCGAACTAAAATAGCTGCGACGTTGGGAGAGATCGATAATTCGAACGTTTCAAAACCTAAACCTTCACAACTGTAGGCGTAAGTTTGTTCACAAACTAAACGTCTATGACATAAATAACCAAAAAGGGTAATATTATTAACTTAAATTAATATTTGTAACTATGCTTTGGTGGGCCTATTTTTCTAGGGGCCTGCAGCCCCATCAGCCAGCCCCTGCTTTAATCCGGCCCTGGTGGCATGCATGATGACGGGTCGGTCCCTGTTATGGCATCTGTGTTCTTGATGGGGAGTGACAATTGAACATGTCGGCAATAAGTAGTAGATGAATTACTGTTGTACAAACAATGAAGTTCATGGCATGAACATATACGGTAGCTTTCTTAACTTCTCAAACATTTCTACATCATCTCTAAGTCATTTTAAATATCTTTTTTTTCATAAAGTTGAACCAAACATAATAATATACCGGTAATATCCCAAAATTTATGCCTGATCACATATAGGCCTATCTGTATACGTCAACTCGGTTAAGAAAAATAAATAGAGGCGCTAAAGGTGACTTTGTTAAATAAATTTGATAGATTCGTTTCTATTAATTAAATAAAAGTCATATATGTGCGTGATAACATCATCCTTTGGGAGGTTTTTTGTTATAAATTTGTCTACACTATTGCAACCTGGTGTTTACTTTTATTTTTCAAGCATTTCCGTCATGGACCGCCAGACAGTGTTGCCCACAACATTTTATCCGCCTGGCAATGAGTCGATTCCGCTCCATCTTGCCGTCACCCTCCCATGGCTGGTCGTCTACGTAACCGTTTACAGCGTCATATTCGTAGCTGCTTTCGTCGGAAATATTCTCGTTATTGCCTCATTTTACATGGAGAAACAACTGCGGAACACAACAAATTACTTTTTCTTCAGTCTTGCACATGCGGACCTTTTGGCAACAACCCTCGGACTTCCACCTGTTATTTTCGCCCGTCTTTATCATGGATCGGCAACATGTCTCGCCAACTATAGGCAGTATTTCTTCATAATGGCGTTTATGATGGGCAGTGTTTCGGTAGGACATCTCGTTGCCATAACAATCGACAGGTATAGCCAAAATTCAAATATGTCAAGACAAATTGCTATGATGCGGATGAGTCGTTCATACAGTTGGTGAATTGGTGGTGAAAGTTGGTTGAGAATGAACTGACTTGATTATGGCTAGTAAAGTAATTGCCAGTTGTGTGGTGTGTGACTTACGTTAAGAGCCAAATTATATATTTCACAATATAGTGGTATAGTAGTTCCAAATTTCTTTGTAAAATAATAGCCTATATATGGACACAACTCACACAAGTAAGTGCCAATTTGTGTGTCTGACTTCAAAATACATCGCAAACATTTAAAAATTAAACAGTGGCGATGATCAAACTCCCTGTAGAAGCGGTCTGATGTATGCTATATAGGTCCGATGGTGACTACTGACTGCTGACCTACACTGTGGTTGACCTACTCTAACAGACAAAACTTTAAGACATTCGAAATCAGATGGGGAAGGAATATGATGATAGGAAAACAAGACTTAGTATAACCTTTCCTTTAAGTTTCTGTCAAACTGAAAGAAAGAGTAAGAATGCATAAGTTACAAACTGAGATACGGCAAAGATATATGATTATGAAATATGATACTGCAGTAGCTAGCTACTTTCCTTAAACGGGTGTTGTATATGCCTGATATTAAAGTATACAATCCACCTTACTCTACCACTTAAGTGTGTGCAACTGTGAAGACGTGTGTACATTCTGCTCGTAATAGGATGAGCAAGCACTGTGAGTCAGAATATGGCTCATCTACATGTTTATAACAAATAGCTATGTGCTGGGGTAACCACCAGGTGATTCCAAGAAGTGTCACCAATTATTAAAAAGTGTTTGGGGGGAGGGGGATTTTTAATCACCCTCAAACCCCAAAATACTGCGTGAGACATTTCCCCAAGGATAAGTGTTTGTGATGGTTTCAGCGACTTAAGTGACCCTATTTACAGAGGGACATCTATCATTTGCTATATTGTTTAATATTTTAGTACGTTTTTTCATAATTCAACACATTATTACAAAACAATATTACAATTCAGGGAGCCAAGTGAGGTTTCAATTGTATCATCAACATGTTTTTCTGAAGTTTAAACTTGGACATAATAATCTTTTGGTGGTGGGTCATTTTTGGATAGTCAGTAAATGTTCGGTCAACATCATTATGGTGCATTGTATTCAATGCTTCAGCTACAAAAGAAATGAATGGATATTGACTAAAGTTGCTCATTGTTAATAGTGCTTCATATGGGTGTTCAGATCATATTGGGTAAAATTCTTAGCCTTTAGTGGAATTTGACGAAACTTTGGACTCAATGCTCCACGGGTGGAAAGTCATTTGCGGTGCTAAAACATATTAGGTAAAGGCTATTTAGGGGTCATATATGTCATTGTGTAAAACTGGACAAATTAATTCTTCCACAGACTTAAATGGTTACCAAATGACTAACTGGCAACGACCGTTGATTAGCAGATCATTTTATAAGGTGCTCCGAATCAGAAAGGTCAATTGACATCTAGATGTAATTGCAAATTATAGTGCCAGTAATCATAAATTCAGCTTTGAAACTCAAGAAAGTAGCCTACCAATGTTCGAACTTTTCACGCTTCTGCAATCTGCAAAAAATTGCGCAAGCAGTCTTTAGATAGCTTCAATGATTAAGGCATACAGTCTCCATTGTTTTAATCTCCTATACTTTTATGACATCATGAAGCACTTGATAACAGTTGGCATATTTCATCAAACTGACTTATACATATGTAGGCCCTATGGCTATAATATAGAAGTTAAGGGATCTCTGTAAAGGAATTTTAAGTAGACCTAAGCATTATGTCATACAACGACTATGGTACTTTTCAATGGAATGTTTAGTCATATGTTCATATATATATATATATATATATTTATAGAACACAATATAGTACATTAATGTGTATTAAGCCTACACACAAATAACACGGTTGTTCTCTGATCGTCGTTTAAATAATGTAGCGTTTACCATAATAATGTGTAATATTATATTGTGAAAGCCGACCTATATGGTTGATAAAGAGTTTGTAGATACCAACAACTATTTTCGCTTTTCCCAAGTTGGCAAAAATATCAGCATCAAAGTAAGCTGCAATTGCCTACATTGCTTCGCCGGTATCAATTATTCTGATTCAATGATTTTTTCTCGCCAGGTTTATTGCCGTTACGAGACCGCTACATTACGGTCACCTGGTAACGACACGATGCTGCATACTGAGTTTAGTCGTCATTTGGCTCATTGGGTTTGTGTTTGGAGTGCTTCCAGTTATCAGTGAGCTAGATAACACCGCTGAATGGGTATGTGGATCCCAAGGCGACCAAGACGCCATCGTCACCTCCCATCGACTGATCGCCGTCATCGCTCTTCCCGTCATTTTACTCGTTCTCGCCTGCTGTTACATCCGCATCTTCGTCGTTGCTCGACAATTCATCCGCCGTGACTACCTTCATCGTAATTCTACAAGTGACAGTAACGATAGTGATGAGATCGCGAGAAAGTCCGCGATCAGAGTAACGATTACGGCCGTCATGGTAATAGGCGTGTTTGCAATTTGTTGGATTCCGTCAAGCGCGAAATTCTTTATCGAAACTTATGCACAAACGACGGATGAAAGTTTGTTCCTCATTCAAACACTGGCGGAAATGATGAACTTTATGAATTCAGCAATTAATCCATATCTATACGCCACACGGATTCCGGAATTTAGAAGAGCTTATAAAAAGCTTTGTAAGCTTTGTTGGTCTTCGGACGAATTCAAAGTACATGTTTGAATTTTTAATTCAACCGTAAAGATATGTTTGTAACAGGATTAAATAATTGACAGTAATCAGTGTTTATGTTAAGTCTTGTTGACAGGACGCCGTCGTCATTGATCTCTTACCGATACTGTATAACCTAGGCTAGGTGATAGAGACCCACACGATAATGACTGTTACATGATACGTTTGTTCAGTGACGAAACCATTTGCTTTAAACCGTGACAATCAGCGCATAGGATATTATGTCGCAATCTTAGTGTTATATGTTCTGTGTTAGTCTTGGTACCTGCGCAATAGGTAATGTCTAATTAGTACACAGGGTAGAGATCTGACTCGATCGCGCAATCATCGGGTACTCGACATTATAAACTAAAAGCCAACGGTTCATATTTTAGTTTTCATTTATTGATTACCAATGTAATTTTTTAATTGGAGAGGATGATTAAGGAGATGAATTAAAATTATAATAACATAAACAGAAACCACTGTATTATTGTATTATTGTCTCTGGATCTCTGAAGCCACATCTTAAAAATCACATAACTCTATCCCTTCAAGTTTCTCCGTAAAACATCAAGGCGACGATCTGCCTGTAACGAATCTGTGACGGGGCAGGGGAAACCTTATCTTGACAGACGAAATCAATAACATTTCATTTGGGAGGATTGGGTCTACCCGATAACCGATACAATAAAATTTCATTTCTGCAAAGATATATAATAATTGAGTCGGTTATATGATAATATCACACCAAAAAACTTAATTATAATTTAGCCTAGTATGCTAAGAATATATACGTGTGTGAATGTAGTTGTTTTTAAGTCATTGACCTGTACCACAAAATGATTTGGAGTAAATGATTGGGCCAGGTATAATTTACTATTAAAATTCAGAGATGCATGCTACCTACTTATACCTACCGCCAAACGCGTATCATCTGCTCACGGGTGGACGTTTAGGTCCATTTGTGCCCACACGAGTGACCTGGGAAGCACTCATCATGGAAATTAAGGGTTACTAAGAGCGGCGAGAGCTATAGGAGCCTGCATGTGGAGGAGGTACGTAAACAGGACAATTTCGGTCAAAACATTATAATGGCCGCAAATTAAGGCATCATTTTTAATCTATTGTTTTTTTGAAGACCGGGGTGGGGTGACTTATCATATTAAAATCGGAAGCAGACAAATTTGAGAATAATTCTGAAGAATCATATTAGGCGATGGCCAAGACTACGTCCAACAACGTATGCTGAGTGCGGAGATGAATAATGACTCTTATGGTCGTTATTGCGATCCGCTAACTAGTAGATTGACATGACGTTGACGGTCTGTACAGCTTATGATGATGAATAGCACGGTTGCCATTTAGCCATACGTCCGTCGTGTCGCTGTCGCTAGAGTGCAATGAGTGTATCAGTATTAGTATACGGTTAGTAGGCCTATATACACGCAGCGTACATATCATCACTAGAAGTTTATTCAGAAGTTCAGATTGGAATCGCAAATCACATGGCTTCAAAAGAACAGGATTCGATTTGTCAACAAGGTGTTGGAGTTATTAATTGATTTCAACAAGACAAAACAACAACTACAGGTGACGAGATTAACGTATTTTCGAACACAGTTAGCACTATCTTGATACGAAATTATTTTTTCTATTTACCTTTTGGGAAATTCAAGCAAATAAAGAATGTTTAGAAGCAGCTTTTAAGGCCCGGGAAGTGCCATTTCCGGCAATCTGGGAGGCATTTTTGACAAAAAATTCTAATACGCTACGCGCGAACCCATGGTCG
>JAODAF010034128.1:0-11860 GCA_027574765.1 Molpadia intermedia
AAAGTATCATTGCAAATGATTTGAAACAGTGTTTACGCCTAGGAAAACATGTTTTTTGCCTGTTGTTCCCCTTTAATTTATTATGTTTAATGCTTGAAAACCAGAGTAATCACATTCTTAAATGCTTAAAAATTGTAATAATACTTTTAACCCATCAATACATTCATAATCACATATTAACATTTTAATCGCATGTCCTAAACATTGTGAATAAGTTTTTAAGTTTTCATCGTTACGCCAGGAGTTATTTGTTTTGTAAAACGGGAAACGATAGAATACATGATTCCCCACACCTAATTCGTACTAAATAAATTATACAATGGTGCCCACAAACCTCTGGAGCGTTTGGACATGTCTAATGTTAGGTATCATGTTGTTTTTCCTTAAAACACGTGCTAATCCCGGAATGGTTGTGGGTGGTCTTCCATAAGGATCAAATCGCTCCGAATGTAACTCGGGATAATGGGTATAGAATCCGTATTCAGGATGCCACACGCACCATGTTCCGAGGGCTTCGGACATTGGTCAGGGATAAACCCCTCTATAGTTGGTCATCGTACCCGTAACGTCTTGTAAGCTACACGTTGCCAACTTTGGTCTTCACGAAGCCGATTTAGGCCAGCGCGTAGGTCATTTTATCCTCACGTAAACAAATTATGCCTATACGATGGTATCGTTGGTCAACTCGAAGTCACAGCAAGGCAGAATGAAGACAATATCAAGCGCCGTGTTTAATCTTGAAATGCAACCGAGTGGAATAATAATTACATAACAATACTGCACAGCTGCATGAGCGTCGGCGACAAGTCTCTACTCCGTACCTCTATGTTTATGTTTCAGTCAAACCGATACACATATAGTTAACGATACACATTAATTAATTTCATACAATATATTATTGTTAATAGGCTAAATACCAGACGCCATATAGTATTCTAGATTCGTCATATTATTGGAAACCGGAGCCAATGTCCCACCACATTTATATCTATAATAATGAACAGGTGATCTTTGGGAGTATTCATCTTGGGTAGGATGTGGTTCGTAATCAGCGCAACTTGAATCGATGTAGGTTTCAAACTGTGGCGGATGAATAGTTTCGTTAAATTCATCTTTACAGATTTGAAGGAAACCTGATGTACTTGTGACGAATATTTGGTTTCCCACTTCACTGCTCTCTGTCATGGATCCCGTAACTCCTTGGCTGATTCTACTCCCTAAATCCTCTTCGTCAATTTCCGTTGTATCTATGGCCAGACTTTCCCCGACATACGTTTGGTCTCCGATAACATTGCAATCTTCACCGAGAGTAAAATCGCCTGAAGTATGTTCGTTTGTGACGACGTCATTAGTGATGTCGTATATTACGTAACAGCTTGCACCACTGCTTGAGCCAGAATACTCTGTGTCACATGAAGAACTTATAACATTCTGATTCTCAAACAATGGCCTATTTAAACATTTACTGTCGTTGTCGTTCCCCTTCATGTTTATGAATCGTGGTTTCAACTCATCAAAAATTTCTTTTTCGAGTGGTTCTGGACGCTTCCTCAGCAAATAATCATTCATCTACAGTAGGAAGAATAAAAGAAATACCGCAACGTGGGAATGTTGGTTCAGCTCATCAAGTGATAATATAAGGGGAAATTATGGAATCGAGTTGAGTCATATCTTACCGAGCGTGAGGGTGGGTAGATTCAAGTCCTTCTGGTGATATACGTGCGGCCTGCCGTGATTTGTACGCCTCACTAATACTCCATATACCGTTTTCGATCTATCATTTGTTTATGATTGTTCGTCAGCGTAGGTCGACACGTCTGTGCCAACCATCGCGTGATCTACAGAGTAACGTTGCTCTAGTATGCTATTCTAAGTACATGAGTATCTAGGAAAACCCAAGCCTTGTCTAGTAACTTCGTTATTTATCTTCACGCGAGACTCTGAACATTCATAACTTTTATAATAATAATTGATAGCCTAACTGTAGCGGCAGTATTGTGAAGATCGCCATCTACGGAGAATTATCATGTCGGCTTATTAAGGCTGGAACTCGATTTGTGAATCTGATGTCATTGAATAATAAACGTTTGCAAACATTGATCTTTGTTGTGTTTCATTTTGGGGGGACGCGTTCGTGCAAGCAATATCCCGTGATGCAGAGATAAGCATATATATAGTGTTGTCAAGGGTTATGTCCACAAAATGCTCATATAGGTGTCATTAATGTTTTATGTGTTGTCATACCGACTCTTCCATTATATTTGTTTATGCAGAGTTATATAAATACACATTGCCTCGCTCCTGCAGCATGATGACAGCGGAATGTAGCATATGCGATTGTATTATACGACTATTAATTTATTCTATATATAAGTCAATAGGACTTATATCTGCTCATAATATAGCGGGCAATCCCCCGAGGTGCTGCAGATTTAAAGATGAATATGCAGTGGTGGAAATTGTAAGCAAAGAATAAGCCTTTTTATTTGGTTTTGTTGGCATTAAGCGCCCCAAGCACACAAAATCGCCCCTATCTCTGCCACTTGGACTATATACAACTACACATCGACATGTTGACAAAAGGGTAGGTCATGGAGATCATCAGAGATACATATACTTATCGACCGCTTGATTCAATGTTATTTACACACTTCACAAGGCCGGTGTATATGTGTTCCAATAATTATACAATTCAGAGTAGGCTTACCTTAGCAGCGGGGAATAATGGATCTGGGAGGTGATTAGCTGATATCATTTTCTTCATCTGGAAGAAGAAACACACGAGCGCCGGAAGAAGGAGAACGGAACAAACCAATATAGGCAGCCACAGATACAGGGAAGGAGGAACAGCTGAGATTAAAAAAAAAAACTTGGAAGAGAATCAACATATGTGTTGTAGGTTAATTTAACTGATAATTAATATACACAGAACGGCATTACACAATGACTTGAATTTACAAATTGGCAAATTTCCATATCTGCATTTCAATCAGAATGGGCCTCTGACTCCTAATTGTTACGCAGCAGGTTTGTTGAAGTATGAATGCTTAAAAACTGTAACAATAACGCGTAAATATCTGCATTTTAATCAGAATGATCCTCTGACTCTTAATTGTTATGCAGCAGGTTCGTTGAAGTATGAATGCTTAAAACTGTAACAATACTTTTAACGCGTAAATATCTGCATTTCAATCAGAATGATCCCCTGACTCCTAATTGTTATGCAGTAGGTTCGTTAAAGTATGAATGCTTAAAACTGTAACAACACTTTTAACGCATAAATATCTGCATTTCAATCAGAATTCAGAATGGACCTCTGACTCCTAATTGTTACGCAGCAGGTCCGAAGTATGAATTAAAGATATTGGCATCGCCGGAGGTTTATTTTGATGTCGTTTTGATGAATGATAGTCTATAAGGCTACAACACAGTTACCAGAATGAAATTAATTAAAGACACAACATACGTAAAAAAGATCTTAACTTTATACTAAAATGAAAGGATTCATTATATTAGTTTTACTAATTTATTGCATGTTTTTGAATACGCACTAACTCTATGTTTTGATTCTGATAGGCTTGAGCTGCTCGCAATGACTTGTACAAATTATGACCGTTGGGGAGTATTGAGTTGCGTCATGTTCTAGTTCGTTTCTGCAACGTTTTTCACCGTATGACTCTACGATAGCCCAAATGGTAGAGATTGTTCTACGTAGAGCAGCAGATGCAGGATCGAGCCCTGCTCGTACTCAAGTTTCCCAAATATTCCAAAATTATTTTCATTATTCCTAAAGGCGAGGCGTCAGTACTTTGGTCGAATTTCTCATTAATATCGACAAAAATCTGCATATAAATTCCCATCGTAATCAGCCATTCATTATATATAGGCCTATATATATACTTACGTTTTTTAACAGCGTCGATGTCTATTGTCTTAAAATCAGACTGGCCGCCCAAAGTCCATGCCGAGAGTTTTACAACATATCTATTGTACATCCCCAGACCTAGAGTAAATATCACATATAACAATCTATATTAGTATTTGTATTATGTATAAAGTGTGCTTTTGTCTTTTCCGTATAGTCAATGGATGATGGAGTGGGGAGTGTGGTAGGGCGGAATTTGATGCATGAAATGCAAATGCCGAAAGACGGGCATGGACCTGCATAGATTGCTTTTAAATGTTTTTTTTGTGATTTGTTTTCACTTTCAGAAACTTATGCACGTCACTATAGAAAATGTCGAATATCTTAATATTCCATTTTAACATTATATCTTTGAGGCATGTCCAGCCATTGGTTGCTTCAACTATCCTAGTTTTCTCTTCGTTCGTCCCGATTTGTCCCATCACATTGCAGTTTTATTTTCATGTATTTTTCAATATTCATGTTTCGTTTGTTCCCACCAATTTCTCACTTACCTTGAATGTAATATTCTGTAAAATTTCCTGAAATTTCATAGACGGAGACATTTCTCTTCAAAGGATCTTCCAGAATAAGCTGGTAGTGGTCAATAATACCGTTTCGAGACTCTCTTGGCGGAGGCTGATATTGTCCCCAAAAGAATAAAACATAATAACTTAAGTGAAGCGTATGGTTGTTTTGTTTTACAGCTACAAACTGTAGTTTAGGGCTAATTGTCCTTAATATTTAGTCTCCTATATAGGCTACATTCTTGAGGTCACACAAACTAGGTGATGATTTCAGACGTGGGCTACATCATGTGCAAAACTTACTGTGACATCTAGCAAATGACATTTCGTGCGGAGGTAGCGTAAATTAGCAATACTAGCCTATATGACAGTTTGTAGATAATATTTTATATTCACGATAGTGAGCGAACATTAACGGAGGGGAAAATGTTAGGGTTCTTTACCATACCTATCGCAGAAGTGATTGAAGGTATCTCCTACCTACTCTACGCTGCTAAGCTCAAGAATACACGATAAATGAAATCTAAATAAATCGTCATCTGATGATTTTTACGTGAAATATACATTAGAACGGTTATCAGCTTAACAATGACTTTATAGAGTGTGCATACAACACATACAATTCTGAGAACGTTAATGGATTATAATCTTATTTTATAACGAGAAAATATGTATTGATTCTGCTGTTGAATTCTAGGTAAAATGAGAACGCTAACAGATTATAATCTTATTTTATAACGAGAAAAGATGTATTGTTTCTGCTATTGAATTCTAGGTAAATAATATCATTTTCAAATAATGATATCATATATATGAGTGTATATAAACAACTATACGACATTGTATATTATGATTTTGATTATCATTATAAAGAGATATCAACAAACGGAGAAAACAATATAAAAAATAAGTATTAACAGTGACTCGTAGTACCGAGTAAACAATTCGAATGCACGTATATATATTACTTGTCAGTGATAGTTGTGAATTGTTGTGGGGGTTACTTCATCATCATATGTCGGCTTCAGACTAAGACAGATTCAATGCTATCCAATATAAAGCAATGTATTACCTCCCAGTTAAATAAAACATTCCTCAGTTCGGGATGAGTGTTGTTACGTTCTATGAAACTATAACCGAAACTGGCTGGAGGTAGAGATGGCGCTGAAAGAAGATAAAAGTATCATTGTCATGTTAGTAGTATAGGTAACCTATTGCTGGATTATTTGGGTCGTACACATGGTGTTCTGGATTATAGTAGACACTCAGGCTGTCGGGTATACCTTTAGTTCAATCAAAATAAATTAAAGTTACTTTTAGTTATTGAAAATTATTCAGATCGTAATGTTTTTCATCCGCATACCAGCATACATAACAAATATGACACAGCTATACTACACAGTCTCCACCAGTGATCTTTTAGTCTCGAATCCTATAATTGAATTCGATTGAGAAGAGAAAATATGTATAGCACTTATTAATAAATGTAATGATAAAACAACTTATAAGAAATAAATATCGATAGTAATTGTGATGATGTGAGAGATTTAAGCAATAAACATATTAATGATTACATAATTGTCTTCCCGAATTTCTACATTTGCAACATTGGTACTGTCCACGTCGTATATTTCATTAACCCTTCATGTACCAAGCTGTGCCTGGAGTGCCAACCCGGATCAACGGTCAACCGAAAATCCCGAATAGCCGGGCCCAACGCGTACGCTACTGATAACGGTCGTAGTATACGAAAAAGAGTTTCGAGTGATCATATACAGATTTATGTGCATTCTGCTCTCCTACATCAACAGAAACTATCGAGTTAGGTACAGTAAGGGCTCTCCTAAACGGATTTAAGCGTTTTAACAAATGTAAGCATTTACGCCTTCAATTCACCACACCCTAATTAAAACAACGTACCATCCATCGGTGTATATGCGCACACAGGATCTGAAAGGTTACTCCAGAGTAAACCATCATCTTCGTAGTCATATTCGCCGAAAAGTCCATACTGAACTTCGACTTGCAAACACACCAACGAGTATGCTAACTTCTTCACGGTGAAACGAAAGTAGGTATTGACTTTTCTTCTTATGGAACCTATAATGTCTAACTGAAATGGATCAAGAGGCAAAAAAAGAGAAAACAGTTGGTATTGTTACTATTCTGAAAACCTTTCAAGATCATTTTGCATTAATAATTTAAAACCCGCGCAGGAGACCTGCCACAAAAACAACAGGGCCATATGTTACCCATAACTATAATGTATACCACGTGTATGCATCATGCCCTTCTTGAAATACCGTGTTCAGAAGCAACCAATGGTACCGATGGAGCAAGTCCTTACCTTGTTAAAATATTTTCATACAATGCTTGAAAAATATTCCTTATTTCTACACCTGCCCATCCTACACACCAAGTATCACATCCATTCAACGTTCCCTTCTTGAAATATGTTGACAAACTTTATTTAGCTTCATCGCGTACCGTCATGAATCATCAAGGAGAATTTGCAATCATACGTAAAAGACAAACTAAGGCTTAGCTATGCAAATGTTGTTGGGAGGTGCTTTACGTATACTTACGTATACCGTTTCCACCGTCCCTTCTTGTGTGTACTGTGCCCTATAATTCAACCAGGCATCCTTCGTCCATGATGTTGGGATTTCAAACGTCGCATTGAAAGTGTATTCCCCGTAATCCCGGATGTATAACATATCGGTAATTGTCGGTGGATCTGGCCGAACTGGAATGAATAAAACATTGATAGTACGGCAGGATGGGAATGATACAGTAAAATTAATAAACAAATAACATTCATGCTAAAGGTCCTGTTTACGCTGCATGTGACGACGGGATTCTATGTTTGACAAGCATACCACAAGCGCACAGCTCCAGTGAGCTCGTCTTTAACATCATCAGTTACTATGGCAATGGTTGCCATCGAAACGTTCGGAGAGAATTTGTAGGGCCTCATTAGAGGTCCCCATGGTAAATTGAGCATTGATGCAGGGGACCCCTAGTTTGAGGTAGTGGTCAAATTGTAGTTGTTTGTGTGTGTGTGTGTCAGTGAGTGAGCACATTTTTGTGAGCACAAAAGTTTGCGGTGAGAACTCCAAAACCGCTTCACCGATTAACTTCAAAGTTGGTAGGTAGGTGCCCTAGGATTTACAAGCTATCTTCACAGTTGCAATAGGCATACGATGTTTCAACAGAATTTATGATATGCTTTAGGAAGAGGTCAAAGGTCAAATTGTAGTTTTTAAGCGCAAATGTTGCGGCGAGAACTATTTCTAAACCGCTTTATCGATTAACTTCAAAGTTGGTAGGTAGGTGCCCTATGAGGTAAACTTGTGCCTCGATGAGATTTGGGGTCAAAGGTCAAATTAAGTAATATCCTATTTTTGGCTATATCTTCTAGTGCAAATCTCTGATTTACATGCAATCTTCATAGTTGTAATAGGCATAAGATGTTTCAATAAAATTTGATGACACGCTTTAGGAAAATGTCAAAGGTCACAAGGTCAAATGTAAAATTGTAGTTTTTAAGCGGTTGCGGCGAGAACTCCGCCTAAACCGCTTCACCGATTAACTTCAAAGTTGGTAGGTAGGTGCCCTATGAGGTAAACTTGTGCCTGGCTGAGATTTGTAGTCAAAGGTCAAGTCAAGTAAAATCTTATTCTTGGCTATATCTTCTAGGGCAAAACTCGGATTACATGCAATCTTCATAGTTGTAATAGGCATAAGATGTTTCAATATAATTTGAAGAGACGCTTTAAAATGTTGTGGCGCGAACTCCTCCTAAACCGCTTCACCGATTGACTTCAAGGTTGGTAGGTAGGTGTCCTATGAGGTAAACTTGTGCCTCGCTGAGATTTGGGGTAAAGGGTCAAATCAAGTAAAATCCTATTTTCGGCTATATCTTCTAGTGCAAAAATCTGATTTACATGCAATCTTTACAGTTGCAATTGACATAAACAGTTTCAATAGAATTTGATGATACGCTTTAGAAAAAGGTCAAAGGTTACAAGGTCAAATTGTAGTTTTTAAGCGCAAATGTTGCAGCGAGAATTCCTCCTAAACCGCTTTACCGATTAACTTCAAAGTTGGTAGGTATGTGCCTCGCTGAAACTTGGGGTCAAAGGTCAAATCATGTTAAATCGTATTTTCGGCTATATCTTCTAGTGCTAAACTCTGATTTACATGCAATCTTCAGTGAGATTTGGGGTCAAGGGTCAAAGGTCAAATTAAGTAAAATCCTATTTTTGGCTATATCTTCTAGTGCAAAACTCGGATTTACATGCAATCTTCACAGTTGTAATAGGCATAAGATGTTTCAATAAAATTTGATGATACGCTTTAGAAAAAGGTGAAAGGTCAAATTGTAGTTTTAAGCACAAACCACTTGATGAAAATTTAGAGAAATTTGACGATGAGATCAGCAACTCCATGGATTACCCTCTTGTTTGCATATTTTTACCAAAGCCGTGTAACGGCTCTGATTAATTTTGTATACTGGCCTAAACCAAATAAGTACATAAAAGATTTTAGCCTGGTGTTCGTGCTAAGCGTAAGTTTTATGGTGACATCAAGAGGGACATAATGCATGTATAACACTTTTACGAAACTAATACGGCGTGAAGTTTGGGACCAAGGACCCCATAGGTAAAACTGAAAGATTGCATTAATAATACAGAAGGTAAAAAACGATCAATCGGCAGAAAAGACTGGAATAAATAAACATGAAAAACTATCCATATTCTCAGCTTTAATATCTTTGGTGGCAAAAAACATTTTACACTAACTCTACATACATGGTTGTTTTTTATTATTTTTTATTTATGTTACATTAAGTTCAGAGTCAGTCCGGAACCCTGCACTAATATATTTTGTACAAGATATTCATAAATATGCTTTCGCCTTTACAGTACTCTGCAACCCAAAGTTGGTTGCTATTCAGGCTGGTAGCTAACAACGTGATATATCCTTAGGGTTCATTTGAATTATTGATCACCATCAGAACCACCCATCAGGCCAATCCCGAGGGCAGTATGACAAGCCGTTTTTCTTTTTATTCGCTATTTGCTGATATCTCCAATTATTTGCTGATATCACCAATTCATTTGCTGATATCACCAATTCAGTTGCTGATATCAACAAATGACTTGCTGATATTAACAATTGCAACATATGGGTAATTAATTGGTGATATCACCAATTTAAGTGAATTGGTGATATCAACAATTTATTTGTTGATATCATTAAATGAATTGGTGATATCATCAAATCATTTGTTGATATCACCAATACATTTGTTGATATCACCAATACATTTGATGATATCGCCAATTCACTTAATTGGTGATATCATCAAATAAATTGGTGATATCATCAAATCATTTAATGATATCAGCAACTTAGAGCCAGTCCTGGTGCTTGTAACGCTAATAACAGTATAACAGTAGCCTATGCTATGAATTGGTGATATCATCAAATGAATTGGTGATATCATCAAATGAATTGGTGATATCATCAAATGAATTGGTGATATCAGCAATTCATTTGGTGCAAAGTTCCAAAGCTCAAAACTAAAGTACTTGCCCGCTTTTCGAGTAGGCCGACAGGAGAAGTCTCCCGATTGTACTCTTGAAACAATCAATCAAGGGGGAATATTGGGATTTTATGATGAGTATGAGGTCATTTTAAACATGAATGTGCTACAACTGCGGGAATTGTCATGATTCTCCACGCAGCGTTTGTCTAATTAGTTACTTATACAATTCTGTCCTAAGCCTATATGTTAACCAATAGGCTAACATATATAGGGACTTGCATGTCAGGTACATACGTGAAAATGCCAGGTCCAAGAGGCTTCTTTTTTTCTTGGTTTCGTCATCTGCTGAATAACCTGAATCAGTTGGTAGATCCTCTTCATCTTCCGAATCGTAATGAATTATGTCATTCACATAATATGGATCCATATTGCGTGCTAAACTTGGTCCGTGTCATAACTTCCTGCATAAGACATTAACAGAACATGCGTCAGAACGAATTCATAAACTCGTTGGAAGATATAGGGGTCGCTACAACAATAATCCTTCGGTGTAATCACTTGGTGCAATATGATATATCATGTTATATAGATAGATAATTCCTTCCAAAATCTTCATCCAAAGATTTATTATGATAGCACACACCACCACATTTGTCCAATAATATTTCCATAAATAACTATAGGCCCTACACATTAAAGCCAGAAGTGAATCCAAAGGTAGAGCCCCGCCTGCTTTTTTATGAAGATTTTTGAGGATTTCCCATTTTCGTGGTCCACCGAGTATCACTGTACCACAAGTGTGGCGTGTATACCTATAGTATAGGCAAAACGAACAATAAGACTTGTTAAATGTATTAAATAAAATGTATTCATACATGCACAATATGGCTGAGAGCAAACAGTTGTCAGTGTATGGCATGCTGTTTTGAATATCAATTTAATTATTGTGCAAAAACTGGAAGAGGCAAAATAAAAAAAGAAGCACACTGCGTATCACGCCGCGTACCACCAAGAAAGTCAAAATGTACCACTGGTGGTACGCGTACCACATGTTGGGAACCCCTGGTCTAGATCATGATAATTTAGGCATAATTATCGATTTAGCGTTCGTACGTGACGGTAATGTAAACGTTTTAGGGTTAGTGGTTAGGGTTAACTAAGCCCTAACCATAATCATGTCAACTGAAATAAGCTGTGACTGGCTGTTTATCTGTCCTGCAAAAAATAAACACGCCTTTGTTCACGGCTGAGGTCGAATAACAACCTGTCAAAGTGCAAAGAGTGGGAATAGGGGTAAGTGTTCAAGGGTGGGGGACTATCCATCCGGGGCGAGCCCGAAAGGTGAGTCCGCCCAGAACACCTCTAATGGCTCCAGTCTCGGCTCGTTTTGTGGGAGCCGAGAGCTCAGGAGCCCTTGATGGTTTACGTGCGGCTCCTGCTGGACCCAGTTTGAATAGGAGGCTTGTGGATCCGGGATCTGGAGCCTCTCACAGGAGTTCCCACAGGGGAGACCTAGGGAAGGATAGCTACGGCTCCCAGATTTCTGGGCTTCCAGGGGCCGGCACCAACCGGATCCGGCTCCCGGAAACCGAGCCACAGGCTCCCGGTCTCCATAATCGTTCGGGAAGAAGCCGGGGTCTTAGGCCAGTGGCTCCCGGCGAATCGCTACCTACAATGTTATACGCCACATTTGTTCCTGGAGAGTCGCGTATACTAATATAGGTACAGTCCCTCCATGGACGACGTCGAAGGCTTACCATAACTGTGCCTCCTTAGACCCTGAATTCGCCGAGTGAGTCTCGAGGCTATCATGTTTATGTGTCACGCTTAGAAAAGGGTTGCCCTAAATGCGCAAGAGACCAGAGTCCACTCCCT